>JAUEJL010077245.1:0-15752 GCA_032274825.1 Drosophyllum lusitanicum
CTAATTTCGGTAACTGCCTAAAATAAGAAATTAGGGCCGGCTGCCTCTAATGTGTAGCAGAAGCCTACATCTCAACAGTGGATTGTTCTTCAAGAAACTAGCAGCAGTTTTTTTATTAAGTATGAGTAAAATATTGAGGACTAGGTGTTCATGAATTAATAATTTTATGTTATGTAAAGTACTCATTCTTTCACATTTGTCAAACAATCATTTCTTATTCAGCATTTGACCCAGGGTAACAATTGTCATTTATAGTCATTCAGCAAAAATAATAAAAAACAATAATTTAATCACCAATAACTACATCCTTCTATATCCATAGAGAAAAAAAAGTAAACGGTCCCAATAAATTACAAAGGCAGGTACTAGTGAGAACTAAGACTGTTTATGATTATTACTCTTCTTGTTGTAAGATATGACTTTACAGCTTTGAACAAAAGTTTCATATATATAAAACGAATCAATAGAATGCATTACTCAAAATATTGGAAAAGAATATACACAGGAAACAGAAATCTTATGGACTGAGATAGAAAACCCTTAAAAGTTAACACTAATACTAGATTACTAGTATACTATAATTCCAACACTAGCGTAAAATTGCCCACATTGAACATGCTTTGGCACATTTCTATCATCACAAGGTATTGCTTTAGAAAGATAATGTTCATTGCTGACGTATAAGTATTATGTTACAACTAACACATATGGAATAATTTGATACTCCTACACAATAAGAGCCATACGACTTCAGGCTTAAATACTCCTTTGCCATTCTATCAACAAGGTGGGTTGAATGAAGTATGGATTTCCTTAGAGGGTATTCTCTCATACAGAGAAGGTTCATTTTCTGTTTGTAGTGGATCGATTTCCTAAAATGACTTATTACACATTTTAGTTTGCAAATAAGAGATTCAGAGATAATTACATCCTTTTAAAAGGGTCTCAAGTTTGTGGATTGGAAAATTCTGGATTAAAGACGAGTTGGGTTTCACTAAATGTTGAAGACATCTGTGTGATAAAGGCTTTGGTAGGCAAGGCAAGTGTTGATGCAAGTGGAGATGCAATACTTAAGAAGCAATTTCCAAATTGATTTTGAGATCCAACAAAATCCCGTGATCGTTCAAAAAAAAAGAAAAGGACTTAGTTGAAAGGGGGGAAAAATACCTGCAGTTTAGCATGGGGTTGAGGACACATCGCTGAGAAGGGAGGTTAATCGATTTGATGTAGGTTGATTTTGACTTGAAGAGTGGGCGCAAGCTTTAATGATGGATTTTAATTGGAAGGCTGTGAAGCCAAAGTGAGTCAAGAAGAGAACTTGGATGAACAGTTCAAAACTTCAAATCAGAAATTCATGACTGTCAAAGTAGGGGGAGCCGGGGAGGTGGAATGCTGAATGCGTTGCCCACAGGTAGTGAATATGCTTTAGCAAAATTTAGTGTTTGTGTATTTATTTGTACTTTGCGCTGTGTGAGTTGTACAATCACATGGAAATCCCCTAGAGTGTTGGGTGATGTACATTGTGAGATTATCATTAAATGAATAAATTGTTTAAAAAACACCAAAAGATATGCTTTAAAAACCAATTACTTTTATTTTAAAAAATATTCGACTACCATGGCGTTCCTTCATCAATAACAGCAACAACCCTGTAATTGCAAACAAGTAGGGTGGCTTAATATGAATAAAAAAAGAAACTACAGACCAAAAGAAAACATCAAAAAGTGAACCCCTGACTTTGCCCCCAACTAACTCCCTTAACTCCCAAAAATATCCCTCATTATTGCAAAGACAAATTAATGCAACTCTCACAAGTCACATGTACCTATGTATTGTTTTTTTCTTGCCCAATATTACGCCTCACACTGAAACACGCCATACCACCATCATACTAAACATATATTAAATCTAATGGACCATTGGATGACATAAGATTCACAAAGCTTGTTGTCAGTTACTTCAACCCACTTTTATCTTAAGTCTAGCATTCTCATAATCTCATCAATATCTCAATCCTAATTGTTATAACATAGCATATCAGTTTACAAGGGTTTGATAAATGTGATTAATTGCAACTTATACCAAGATTCTTAGCACAAGAAAAGACCCAACGGGATATGACTTTTCCATGCATTGAGTTTTCAAGCAACTCAAAGAAGATGTCCAGAGGACTTCCAAATAATACACTTGAGCTTGTTAATCGGCCGAGTCCTAATACCATTCATGGCATGCCTCTCGTTCCTAACTTGGAAAAGTACGAATCAAAGGATGAAAATATGATCGAGCATATTACGCCCATTGACATACATAGAATAAGCAACCCGAAGTACACAGCTAGTGCAAATTTTCATTACCATAGAGTTATTATTAAGCTACAAAATCATGTCGAGTTGCATTAACAATAGATTCTCCTTACAGAATGAGCAAGTTGGAACTTGAATGAGACAAATAGTGGTCCTTGCATACTTTCCTAGAAAGTCGATGAAAATGCATATCACTTGTAGCTGCTAAGTCGTATAAAGACTTTAGTAAGTTTACTTGTTGAGGAGGCAAATCCTAGATCACCCTGTTGAACTAGACTCTGGGAATTGATGTGCACATCTTATTAAATGAAGGTCAAGCTTTCTCTGATTGGATTCTGGTTTTATTTTATATGTGTATGAAAAATGGGGTATTATGATAGTTAATAGCTTAAGAACTAGATATACTTAAGTGGGAGTCTCACTGTTGACTGGTCAAGAATTTGTTGACATCTATAAGACTCTGACTTATTCTTTCTATGTAATAAATAACCCAATGCACTTTGAGCACTTTCCACAAAATAATTGTTGGTTACCTTTCCACAAATGAAGAGTTGGTGTAAAGCGAACTAAGGTATAAATGGTCTAACAAGATGCTATTCTGCAGGTATTCTTATGAAGAATGTAAGTAAGCTGCAGATTTGGATTTGGTTCTTTCTATGCTACTTGTTTGGTCCAGGTCAAGATTTGATTTTGTGATTGTAGATAATTAAGAAATACCCTGTCTTTCTTACTTCTTAAAATTAGACCTAGTGTATCGCCTGCCTTTCTTATTTCTTCTTTCTTCTGATAAAGAAACAAGAAGGTAGTAATTTCTCTACTACGTTACAGAAAGAAAATTCAATTTAAATTCATAATATGTAATCCAAACGAAACTCGAGAAAGAATGCATGCATCACAAGAGAAACCATGTTCCTTGTCTACCATCCCTGCACATGAACCTCACAACACTTAAAAAATATGTTAACCCTTCAGAAACATCAATGAATGACCTAATTTCAGTTAACTTGAAACAAAAGCACCAAAATTTGGAACTACTCAGCTTATACGAATACAACATCATCCATCAACTAATGTAATCAATTCAAAGGGGGTGAAGCCAATTTCGAACTTAAAACAAAAATGGAGAAGAAATCTAACAATCCTACGTAGGGCAGGATGTGAATCCAGAAGTCAACCAGGTGTAGATATGTAGGAAAAACTAAAGAGATGTGGAAAATAGCTTACCGAAAAAGAAAACTAGAAAATACCTTCCATGGCGAAGAAATCGAAAATTCAGTTGATTAGCAGCAGATCCTGTATAAAGAAAATGCAAGCCATGAAGAAAAGTCTAATAAGTAGTCAAAAACCGGTCCACAATCAATCAAGCACACCAAGACGCACTGCTCCACTCTCTCGTTTGCTCCATCCCCAATATTCTTTCTATTTTCTTATATAATATGAGACACAGGAAAAAAAAGAGAATTCTTGTATGCAGCAATTGTAGCATTAATTGGTTTTTAATTCTGTTTAAGTCCCGCTATTGACCAAAGGTGTAGAATTAGTAGTAGATTAGTGTGGGTGTGTTCTATTCAAAAAAATAGAAAAAAAATGTATTAATATAGTTATCAACTTTTGATTTCTATAATATTTCAAGTTTTATAATATATAACATTATACATGTTATCAGGACGTAACTGTAAATGTGTGGGTTCCAACTCAAAACCAATTAGCTATAAGTGGAGTAGCCCAAGACCTTTATTAAGCACATTACAAAGTCATTTCTCGTCTGATGTGGTACATTACTCAACACACCCCCTCACGTGTGGCGTTCTTTTTTCGTCACGCCTAACACGTGGATACTTATAGGTTACGTGGAGTCCATGTAGCATTTGACCAACCATGGGTTACGTTCTTTTTTCACACCCACTCTTTTTAGGTTATTAATAATTATTCAATTTTCATTTTGGTAATATTTGCAAAATTATATTAGGTGATAATAATTTGCTGTGGAATTCACCGGGTCATCCCGCCTCAAAACCTTTTATGTAAGATTTTAATTATTTGTTTGAACTTAATTTTTCGATTACACAATAAATCTCGTAATGACATTTTTCTGTTATTAGATTACATCAGGGCGATGATTTCTCTTTTAAGTTTGAAACTTGGAACTCTCTTGGGCTGGCATATCTATCTTTTCACCCATAATATGACAACAATAGAGGTAAAAACTAGTATAAATAATATTGTTGTCATTACTTAAGGGTATTTATGACATTTGGTTAACAGAAAAATATATTTTTAAACTATATTTCTATTGATTACTGTAACATAATAAACAAGAATTGGGCATTTGTTTTCTTGCCAGTATTATGAAGGGACTAGAGCAGCATCATTAGCGAAGAAATCCGGGCATGTTTACAAGCATACATACGATGTTGGTCTATACAAAAATCTCACTGTGGTAAATTTATTTTCTTCGAGTTTCCCTTTTGCAAATTTTTATGCTACAGAGTACGCGTACTGATTCATCTTTGTTCTCGACAGATTTTAGGCCCAAGCATGTATAAATGGCTATGGCCGTCGGCATTGAGCCATGTGAAAGATGGAACTAGCTTTCCAACCGTTCGGGACAGTTTATAATGTCATTTTCACATTAGATTTCACATGTTTTGATATCAATTCTTACGCGTTTTCGAAGTAAATAGGAAAGTAGTGAGATGAGCGGTGCAATTTCTGTACATGTTTGGAGGTAAGTGTTTAATTCGTTTTTGTTGTTCGATAAAAGATGAGAAGGCTGTTCAAAAAGAAATTCATAACTTCCAAGCTAAAATAGTAAAGAAATAGTCGTATCTTCACAAACATGGTTAGAACATTTGATGATGCACTTCTTAGTTATATAGATTATAGATATAGAAAGGAGCAAGTGAGCAACTAGTATCTAAGGAAATAAGATTTGGGAAGGAAGAAACATTCCTAGCAATGAAACATCTCAAAATAGTCTCTTCCTTGATTGAAGAAAATAGTAATGCGTTATTTACACCCTTGAGCAACCGAAAGACACCTTCATTCTCTCTCTCTCTCTCTCTGTGTGTGTACTTTCTTTAGGGGTTCTTTTAAATAGAGAGGGTTGAAAAGAAAGATAAAAGGGGAAGATGAAGTGGCGTAAAAGCAAAATGCCTTGGGGTCAAACACTTCCTTTTTAACAGCTAAAACACACAAACTTTAATCCTAGTTCTAAATCTACACCTTTGTTCACTACGAGCGGAACACATAACCATGGGCAACACCTTTTCGATACATCTTAGCACCAGCCATTTAGTGAGCGTCAAACACTTGATGTGTGTGTGTGTGTGTTTTTTTTAAAGCATGAAAATTTTATAAAAAATCACACTTAGTTAAAAGAAAAGGCATGGGTGATAAAAATACAACTAATTCAACACAAGAAAACTAAGGTTTGGTTTGTTTTTTAAGAGGTTTTGTGAATACCATGTCTGAATAGTAAGAGGTGGTTCAAATGTCTAAATCTGGTTCATATTTAACTGTTTATTTTAAGAAAAGGTCCGAATGTATGTAATTATCTATTCTGTCATATTTGATATTCATCAAAAATTAAATGCAATCAACATCACCAAACTTTTATGCAACCAAAATTAGGAAAAAACCATGGCAAGAAGGGTTCAAAATACTTATTGTTGTGTACAAGTATCTGGCGGCGATTGCGATTATGATGACAAAGGTTCAAGAGTGTGAGTATGGCAACGAGTGTTTAGGATTGTAAGTAAGACATGGATAGTCTAAGAGTACGAGAGCAATGGAAACTATTAGAGAGTGTGAGTAGGGCAGCACGTTCAGGGGAGTTTGAGTTGGCGATGGTCAAGGAGTTTGAGGTGGTCGTTACCTGTGGTGTTATTAATTTTAGAGGATACCAATAAGTTAAGGCATGGAAATTGAGGTTTGTTATAGACGGTTTCTTAAAATTTGGCGTTATATAACATTAAGAGGTTTTCAGAGGTAAATATACCTCTTATTCATTTAGAGCTTTTAAGAGGTTTTTGGATGTAAATGAAAATAAAAACAAACACTCTTTACATCTTAAAAGCGAATCAGATTAAGACATATTAAGAGATTTTTTTCAAAAACCAAATGTACCCTAAAAGTCTTATACAAATATAAATGGGGTTCTTCAATTACGGTTCATTAGCCACTCATCAATTAGGGTTGATGCTACTCGATTAATCTCCATCCTTACCTTCTTCGGTTAGGGTTCTTCAACGGTTCTCGATTTCAGTTTAGGGATTTCATAAATCAATATGTTTCAAAACAATCAAGAGGCCAATGGATTTCATCACCTACATCCGGTAAGTTTAGGGTTCTTCATCTTGGATTTCAATTGTTCATCATCGATGGTTATGGGCTTTGATTTAAAGTTTTGTTTTTGCATCAGATTTGTTTATTAGAGTTTGTTTTTGCTACTTTATTAAGGTTTCAATTTTTGCATTTGTTCATGGCTAGATTCTTGATTTGGGTTTCGTTTTTTATTCAGATTACTTGTTTGATGGGTTGATTTAGGCTTCCGTTTTTACTTCAGATCTTGTTTTATGATTCTTGTTCTTGATTTGGGTTCAATTTGTTATGCCATGTTCATGCTTAGATTGTTTATTAGAGTTTGATTATTGTTCTTCCTGGTCATCCCTTTGTTTTTTATCTTCTAAGTTTTCTAAATATAAACCTAATGTGATTGTTGAAGTGGAATTATATATAAATGAGAAAAAATTAGTGGTTACCTTATGAATGGGTAAGATGATACATTATAGGGTAATTTTAAAGAGTTTGGCATATTAAATGGTAACTTCAAATGTTTGATACATATAATAACAAAAGTGACACTTGAATACCTTTTAAAAACTAAATCTTTTTAAAGACTAAATATCTCAATAGGGTTAGATAAATTGCGAAGCCAATTATCATTCTTCTCTCATCACTTCTCTACAAAAACTTATCTTAAATATATACAATAATTCCAATCTATATACTAATTTGTATACAGACAATATATTAAAAAATTTATATAGTTTCTATTTCTTTCTTTTATTTCAAAAATATATAATCCCATTTACGTATCAAACGCTACATAATAAAATCAAATCTAATAATGTCCCATATCGGACGAGAAGTGACTTTGTAATGTGCTTAACAAAGGTTTTGGGCTACTCTACTCAAAACCTATTGGCTATGAGTAGAGTAACCTTGTGATGATAGAAATGTTCCAAAGCATGTTCAGTGTGGCCAATTTTACGCTGGTATTATAGTATACTAGTAGTCTAGTATTAGTGTTAACTTTTAAGGGGTTTCTATCTCAATCCATAAGATTTCTATTCCCCTGTGTATATTCTTTTCCAATATTTTGAGTAATTCATTCTATCGATTCATTTTATATATATGGAACTTTTGTTCAAAGTTGTAAAGTCATATTTTACAACAAGAAGAGTAATAATCATAAAAAGTCTTATTTGTTCTCACTAGTACTTGTCATTGTAATTTATTCAGACTGTTTACTTTTTTTTCGTCAAGTTCTGTATGGATATAGAAGCCTTGTATGTAGTTATTGGTGATTAAATTATTGACTTTTATTAGTTACGCTGAATGACTATAAATGACAATTGTTACCCAGGGTCAAATGCTAATAAGAAATGATCGTTTGACAAATGTGAAAGAATGAGTACTTTACATAACATAAAATTATTAATTCATGAACACCTAGTCTTCAATATTTTACTCATACTTAACAAAAAACTGCTGCTAGTTTCTTGAAGAACAATCCACAAGTTATTTTTGCAGGAAATTGCTCGAGTATAGTGGAAGGAGTTGAATCTGGAGGCAGTAACAAACATAAAACAAACCGAAGAAAAGAATGAGTGAACACAATGCAAACTATTATCATGAGGTCGATCGCTCCTGCGGTATGTGTTACCTCTGTACGGATTTTGAATTGCCATTATCAATCCTTAACCACCATTTTTTGTTTTTTTTTCACATGGCCATTACCATAAACTTTAAGAGAAAAACTCAAACATGAACTATAAAGATGGTTAAGCTCTAATATAATTACTCATGTTGCTGCTATGTGACTAATAGTTTTGTACCTTGTAAACATTCAAACATGTCAAATATAAAGGCAAACCTTTGAACAAAAGTATATAGCATTAGTTTGACAAAACTACAATTACTTAGCTTAGTTGGAAAATTGAAGTCCTCAGAACCATTTTCAATCGCTAACAAGTTATACAAGCTTTTCACAAGAAAAGTGCTCAAAAATCTTAAAGCTGCGATCGAGCAACACCACTATTTAAAACTTAAGATAATGAAAAACCAACAATGTTGACTCCAAAAGGCAAAGAAACTAGAATCTAAAATTGACAATACTCAAAGTCCAAATTTTGCTTGCTTTAGAAGAACTTAAAGCTAGTGTACCTCCTGCTTTTGGGGCATGATACTTCTCTAATTATATGAAAATTCCATAGACCATCTTAAAATTCAACCTACTCTATTCTATTACTATGATCTTGATCCTACAATTGTTCTTTCTAGTGTATTAGTTATGTTCACAAGTTCAATGTTGGACTTAGTAAACGTGAGCCTAGAGCTTCTTGTTGTGCCTTTATAGTTATTCTCAATCTTGAAATGGTTATAAGGTGTGATATTACTATTTTGTTGAAGCACTGTATTCATTTAGATGTCATGTAAAGTCATCTTTTAACCTGTAGAAAAACCCTCAAGATTTGCTCTCAACTGGAGGTGGCATTTTCAATCCATTTACTTATGAATGGGTTAATTATGTTTGACCTATAACGGGTCAGAAAGGTAAAAGAAGCTTATAATGAAAGGGGTCAGATGGTGGAAAATCACCCAAAGTGTCTTTCTAACGATAATGCCTCCTAAATGAGCTTATTCAAAAGTCAACTTATTGTTGAAATAATAGAATTTTGTGATCATATTTGGCACACTGATCACTTATAAAAAGGGTTTAACCTTTCTGAGAACAAGTGCTTTGGGTCAACCCAAAACAAAAGTTACCGTTTTTTGCTTTTATTATTTTAAATTATAAATCGGATCTTGTCTCTGGAAGGGTTTGAGAGAAAATGAACCTTCTATGTATGAGAGAATACCCTCAAGGAAATCCATACTTCATTCAACCCACCTTGTTGATTGAATAGCAAAGGAGTATTTAAGCCTGAAGTTGTACGACTCTTATTGTGTAGAAGTATCAAATTATTCCATATGGGTTACATGGGTGAACCTTGCTCCGATACCATATAAATTTGTGGAGTTCCGTCTCAAAACGAATTGGTTACCAGGAGTCCGTGTAGCATTTGACCAAACAGGAGTGAACCTTGCTCCAATACCATGTAAAATTTGTGGGCCCCTTGCTCCAATACCATGTAAATTTGTGGGGTTCCAACTTAAAACGAATTGGTTATATAAGTGGAGTAGCTCAAGACCTTTATTAAGCATACTCTAGAGTCACTTCTCGTCCGTGTAAGTTTGTGGGGTTCTAACTCAAAACCAATTGGTTATAAGTGAAGAAACCCAAGACCTTTATTAAGCACATTACAATGTCACTTCCCATTCGATGTGAGACATTACTCAACACGCCCCCCTCACATGTGGCGTTCTTTTTTTTTCTCGCTTTAACACGTGGATACTTGTAGGTTACTTGGAGTGCGTATAGCCTTTGACCAGCCACGGGTGAACCTTTGATACCATGTAAATTTGTGGGGTTCCAACTCAAAACCGGTTGGTTATAAGTGGAGTAGCCCAAGTCCTTTATTAAGCACATTACAAAGTCACTTCTCGTTCAATGTGGGACATTATTGAGTAATGTGTTTTGAGTTGAGTAACCCAAGACCTTTAATAAGCACATTAAAAAGTCACTTCTCGTCCGATGTGAGACATTAATCAACACGCCCCCTCACGTGTGACGTTCTTTTTTCACGCCTAACACGTGGATACTTATGGGTTATGTAGAGTCTGTGTAGCCTTTAACCAACCACAGGTGAACCTTGCTCTGATACCATGTAAGTTTGTGGGTTCCAACTCCTAACCAATTGGCTATGAGTGGAGTACCCAGGACCTTTATTGTCCGACATAGGACGAGAAGTGATTTTGTAATGTGCTTAATAAAGGTCTTGAGTTACTCCACCCATAGCCAATCGGTTTTGAGTGGAGTTGTCCAAAACCTTTATTAAGCACGTTACAAAGTCAATTCTCGTCCAATGTGGGACATTATTAGATTTGATTTTACTTTTTATGTAGCGTTTGATACGTAAATGGGATTATATATTTTTGAAATAAAAGAAAGAAATAGAAACTATATAAAATTTTCAATATATTTTTTGAATGATAATTGGCCTCCCACTTTATCTAACCCTATTGAGAATTTGAGATATTTAGGGGCTGTTTGTTAAAACAGAATGATTAAGCACCGAATGATTATGAGGTCTGAATAATTCAAAGGCTCTGAATGAATCTGCCTCTGAATGTGACATGCTATTTGATAAAGGTTCTGAATGAACAATCTGAATGATGCAAATTATCATTTTAACCTTAATAGTGATATATTATATTATAAGATATGATTGTTTAACAAGATAAAGTGTGAAAGAAGGAGTATTAGGGTAAAAATACTTGGTGCTTAATGATTCAGAATGCACTTTAAGGTAGAATGATTCAGCAGCATTATGCTGAATTATTCAGCACAGTCTTCATTCAGAGGCAGCAATCAAACACGCTGAATGCTGAATGGTTCAGCATTCAGCGCTAAATGGTTCCATTATGCAGCAAACAAAAGTTTCGTTATCAATAAACATATGTCTTATTTATTGTTAGGATCATTCCATCTTTACTATAGGTAAAAGAAGATTGACTTCTTGACGTATTATTAGTATGTGATATTGATTTGATAGATTTTAGAAATAATGACCGTGAGAAAGTATGACACAGAGAGGGATTGTATACAACATTTATATAGCGGGATGATTCTTTCACTAATTAAATGTAAAGTACAATACTTTTGAAGATATGTTACAAGTTAATGAAACACACATATTGCTTAGATGAATCAATTTCACAAGTGAAAAAATCTTTTCACTATCCATATAAATTCTTTACACTATAATCTACAAAAAAAAAAAAACCTACTATAAATTATCCAAATAAATTTAAGGGTTATGTTTGATCCCTAATAAAAATAAAATGACAAAATTGTCCATGGCCTCATTTTTAATTCATTTTTTCATTTCTATTTTCTTTTAAATTCATTTACTTTCAAAATTTTAATTCATTTTACATAATTTTAATCATTTAAAAATAGAAATAAAAAGATTGTTTTAAATGAAATTTCTAGATCTTCCTATATAACCCTCACTCTCTCTCTCTCTCCCCTGAACTATATCGGTGACTTCCACCACCACCACCACTGTCACCTACAACAACTCCAGCAACCAAACTCACACCACTTCCGACCGCCACTTACAAACCACTCCGGCCACCCACAAGCACCACCTTTCTCCGTCCGCCACACTTAGAACCCACCTCCGACCACCCTTAAGTACCATCTTCTCTTGTTGTCTCGCTCACAAACCACCTCCGGCCACCCCAAACATCTTCTATTAGTTCTAAACCTAGAGAAAACCCATCAAAACACACATACACACGCATAAACCTCCTATTCAAATGTCTTTTTCTCACATTTCTAAACCTAAATTTTGAGTAAACCACCGTAATCGACTAAACTGGCTCAGATCTATGTCACACTCTCTCCACAATCGAAGAAGCTAGCCTAATTGAAGAAACCCTAATCAATTAAACTGGCTCATTTTTAAAGCCCAAATCAAACAAATTCACTCAAATCTCTCTCTTTCAAATTTCTCTCTCTCTCACTCCGACCACCACACTGATAAGAAACTAAACCACTATGGTGATGGTTGTGAGGACAGTGTTGTGATGGTGAAAATGGAGACGGTGGTGGGTGTTGGTGTTGGTGTTGGTGGAGAGACAGAGTTAGAGAGAGGTGGTGACATATAATTAAGGGGGGTGGTGGTGTATAGCAGAGAAAGAAGTAAAACACATAGAGAGAGATTATGGTACTAATAAGAGAGAAGAAAGTAACCAGTTCTTTTATTTTTGAAAAATGAATTTGATAATGGGGCGCAATTTAGTTATTTTAGTTTGATCACTGACCAAATTCGTAAGAGATTTAGATATTATGAGAATAAATCTACAAAATTTAAAAGTTGGAGTTCAAAACCGTAAAAATCATCCAAACAAAGAGACCAAAAATATAATTAACTCTAAATTGAATTAACTACACAGAAAAATAAAAAAAGTTATAGCAGTCACTAATAAATTACAAATGCATAGATTAAGGTGTATATACAAAATATACTATGATTTACGAATCATAGCCTAACATGGATTTGAATAGTTGTAGTTTGAATCGAAACACAACATAAATTACAAACCCTTTTCGTTCATTCCTAAGAAAAAACTCGATACCACGAAGTCAATGAGTTGCCAAAAATAGACTAATGAAACAAGGAAAACATGCAAATGGTCATGAATTTGTAAGCCGCCGTCATGTCTCTTTCCTCCTTCGCAAATAAATCAATTTATATTCAACTTTGTTTTAGCCTTTTAAAACTTAATAAATATTAAATATTAATAAAAATATATGAAATAATTATAAAAAATAAATAAATGAGAATTTAATTGAATGGCGACAAACGGCGTTAAAACCTAATTGTGGAATTGTCGATGCGAGGTTGACTGTAGACGTAACGGTAAAAATGTGGTATCATGATATGCAAAGAGACATTATTGTATTTCTTGTACAAACCATCAATCATTATTGTTACAATAAAGGTAATAAGGTTAAGTATTTAGTAGTTATAATTAAAAATAGGGTTTACTTCTTTAAAATGTATTAAACTATACCCCAAATGTTAATGTGTGTATCCACCTTTCAAAAATGTTATTGTGTGTATTGAACTATTAATTTGTTGTTATTGTTTGTATTTTGATTACATAAAAAAACAAAACATGTATAAGTTTAGTACATACAATAGAAAGTTTAATACACACAATAACACGTTTTTTGAAAGTTTGATACACACAATAACATTTTTAAAAGATGGATACACACATTAACATTTGAGGTATAGTTTAATATATTTTAGAGAAGTAAACCCTTAAAAATATTTAACTATATTAAAATGATAAAATTAATAATTTGATTAAATATGATATTTTGAAATATTATAAAAGATAAATATGAATATGATATTTTAAGGTTTAATAATGGCATATACGAAATTCAAATTTATTTTTAAATAAGGATGAAGAAATATGAAAATTAAAATTGACTAAAAAATCAAAACTGGAATTCTAATTTTAATTTAGAGGTCAAGATTAAACAATTAAATTTATTTTATTAAATAAAAAGTTAGATCGTTTAATAAATTTAAGGGTTTAATTAGTTTATCAAAATGTATTCAACTTGTCACGTTTTGCTATTGTGTGTATCGAATTTTAAAATTTTCTATTGTATGTATTGAATATTTAATTTGTCGTTCTTGTATATATTAAACTTTCTATTGTATGTACTAAAATTATACATTTTTTTCTTTTTTATGTACTCAAAATACATATAATAGTAACAAATTAAAAGTTTGATACACACAATAGAAACTTTTAAAGTTTGATACACACAATAGCAAAACGTGACAAGTAGGATATATTTTGGTAAACTAAACCCTAAAATGAAACTTTGAGGGAATTAAGTATATTTTTTTGTGTACAATGATTCTTAAAAATAATATGAACTTAACATATATTTTCTGAACTGAAATATACATCCATAGTGTTTAACATTGATACCATCTAATCATTTATGTATTCATTCTCTTCATTTGTTGGAACAAATTAAATTACTCTCTTAAATATAATTTCGATCAAAAACATGTTTAACATTAATATTATGTAATCATTTATATGTTCAACTTCTTCATTTGTAAAATGCCCATATGATACACGGTTAGTTATAATTAGTTTTATCAAAGTATAATTATAAAAAACATAATATATTAAAAATGAGTGTGAAACATTTGAATATAAATAAATAATGCTTCTTAATTTTAAAATCTTAAGGATTATTTTAGATATAATTTAACCATAATTTCTCATTGTTATTACATAAAACCTAAATTATAAAGCATAACAAATATATAAATCACCTTATTAGCTCATAATAACATTGTCTCAAAATTCGAATGTCATACTCATAACATTCTTTTTTGACATTGAAAGCTCTAGCTGGTTAATCACTTACAAATAGTGTGTTTATTAAATTATCACAGTTAAATCAATATTTTATTAGGGTTTAGTTCATAAAAATGTATTCAAGTTGTCATGTTTTGCTATCGTATGTATTGGACTTAAAAATTTTCTATTGTGTGTATCGAACTTTTAATTTGTCACTATTGTATGTATTAAACTTTCTATTGTATGTATTAAACTTGTAAGTTTTTTACTTTTTTATGTAACCAAAATATATACAATAGCAACAAATTAAAAGATTGATACACACAATAGAAACTTTTAAAGTTTGATACACACAATAGCAAAACGTGACAACTTGAATACATTTTAGTGAATTAAACCCATTTTATTATGAAATCATTGGCATCGAAAAATAGATCGAGAGTTTAATGTTGTTATGTCAACGAAAAAGATAATCGCTTTAGTGAATCATAACATAAAACTAACCATAAATGTATTCACTGGTTTAGAGTTTTATAAAGAAGATAAACACGTAAATACATATTTTCATTTAGAAAAGATTAAGAATCATTATATTTCGATTTACACAAAATCAAAGATAATAACTCACTTTTTTAAATGATAATTAAATATACTTTTTTAGTAATAAAAAATTAAACTCTTTTTAAATTTGTGTCAGATTACCGTAAAATTTATATCAAAACGTAGATAAAAATGAGACGATTATAAATATATATATATATATATATTTATACCAATCATTATACATTAAAGGTTATAAAAGAAAAATGATAAACATATACAATTAAATACATCCATTAAATATAAATATATAATTTATACAAACACTCCATATATATTTTCATATAGATCACTCATAATTGGTTCCATATACTCTTAAAAATTGTTTATTCTAATTGTAAAAGTCAAAATTAGTTTTTTATCAAAATTGAGGAAATGAGAGGTTTTGATTGGTTAATTAGATTTTTATTTAAGGAAGTTTTCCCAACAATGATTTTCTTTTATATATATATATATATATATATATATATATATATATATATAAAGAGAGAGAGATGGAGGTTCATGCGAAAAGTGTCTTATTTGCGAAAAATGCGAGAAGCGTTATGGTCC
>JAUEJL010077256.1:0-27780 GCA_032274825.1 Drosophyllum lusitanicum
ACCGATTTCAGATGTTATTTCTTTTGTATAACGTACACTCTATTCTTCTAGAACACATTCCCTTGAGACTCTTGGAATCATATATAGTTGATCCTAGAGAATAGCCATCTTTTTTTTGGTTAGTTGGGAGTTCTTTTTTAAGGTATTACATCAACCGTTTGATTTATTTACACGTTACTTTATATCCAATATTTAATTTCCTAAAAACCTAATTAAACATGGTGGATTTTTAGTGCACTATTTGAGAAATTTGCATCAATTGTAGAAGAGTGGCTCTTCAAAGAGTATAGCGAGTTTGATTTTTAATCTGAAATCAATTATAGTACAACAGTTATAAGATATATATGTCTATAAATGTTTTGTTCTTAATCTAGAGTGGAGAAAGTTTGTTCTTAATCACATATATAAAATAAGAAGGGTTAAAAGTTTTGATTTGTGACAACGACAATGTTACAGTCAAAACAACAAACGTTGTATATAAAGAAGTTCTTCAAAAATTTAAGTTATATTCGTGTGTATGTACTTTATATTCTTTGTAAGATTTCAATTTTCTTCAAATTATTTACAACATAATTGGTTTTGTAATTCAAAAATATTCCGCATATAATTTTATATTTTTTTAGGTTTACTTCTGTAATACCCGTGATCACACGGGTCCATCAGCTAGTATTACTTATAAATGATATGATGTTCTTTTGATACGATTGAGTTAGAAATTTTAAACCATACATATACGAAATCTTCTAATATAAATAAAAGACTAACATGTATAAAATTTATTGTATGATCTTAACCATTCATTTAATTAATTGTTCAATCTTGATCCTCTATTTAATTAAAATCAAATTTTCAATTTTGACTTTTTAATTTGACTCTCCTATTACAACCATGCGGAGTTAATGATTTAGATACACATATTTTTGAACTTATTTTCAATTTTAGCTTCCATTTTAAACTTATCAACCCATGTTTTTTTATTGATAAATTGTTGTTATTGATTATCATTAAAATCATTGTTTGTATTCTGTTCAGTTTATTTTATATTTATTAAGTTCATATTAACTTAGACATCGATATTAATTAAATTTAATAATTTAACATTATCTCAAAAAAATTAAAATTAAAATTAAATAATTACTAATATCTTTTTTAATTAAAGAATAAATAATAAATCTCTTCTCTTATTTTATCTCCTAATATAAATAAAGGACTAACATATATCAAATTTATTAAATGATCTAACTCTTAACTTAATAAAATAAATTTAATTGTTCAAACTTAACCATCTATTTAATAGAAATTGGAATTCTAATTTTGACTTTTCTTGGTCAAAATTGAATCAAAATTGTTAAAGGAATTTCATATATATCTTTCTCGAACCTTAAAATATCATATTTGTTCACCATTACAAATATCATATCTTCTAATATAAATAAAGAAAAACATACATCAAATTTATTGAATGATCATAACTATTCATTTAATAAAATAAATTTAATTACTTAATCTTTACTATCCATTTAATTAAAATTAAAATTCCAAATTCTAACTTTTCTAAGTTAAAATTGAATCAAAATTATTAGATAAATTTCACATATGTCATTCTTAAACCTTAAAATATAATATTTGTTTACCCTAAGTTAATTATAACCATCTGACCTTATTATCTTACTTGTAACAATATTGATCGATAGTTTGTACAACAAATACAATAATGTGTATTCATATCATGATATCATGTTTCTTTAGTGGCGTCTACTCTCAACCTTGCGTTGTTGCTTCCACTGGTTTGGCTGCGATGTCATCTGTCATTATTTCTAAATTCTCATTTCTTTACTGTTTTATAATTATTTAATATCTTTTTATTAATGTTTAATATTATTATTTTCTTAAACCAACATGTGTATCACACGGACATCTAATCTAGTTACTCTATCATTCGTTGAAATATTGAAGGGTATTTTGGTAAAAGAGGATAATTTTTGGCGATATTTTGGCATAGCAAATTTTTCGTGATAAACTGATCGAACGAGATTTTGAGTTTGAAGAGTGGATGACGTGAAGTATGTTACGGTGCCAGAGAAATGGTCGGGGAAGTAAGGGGATGGTGAAGAAGAAGTCGTCGGAGAGGGACAAATGAGAAATCAAGTGGTAGGCGGCGGTGACAGTGATCGAAGCATTGATGATGGTGGAGAGAGAGGGCGGCTGTCACGGTTGTGAAAAGGGAAGAGGGAGGGGTGTAAACGAGGGAAGGTCACTCACCGGAAACTGAAGTTCTCTTACACCACCAGTGAGAAGACAGTCACCGGATCTAGTTAAAAGCAAGTCTAGAAGTAAAAATAAATGTTCATATCATTAATTTTAACGTAACCACAAGAACATAAAACGAAATAGTTGGCAGACAAGCATAGATTCTTATGTAGTGACATACATTATATGAATCAATACGTACGTACGTCAGAAAATGATACAGAGCAATTTCTAAACACAAACACAGCTATCATAAAACATACACATTTGCCTCCCAAAATCGATACGTCACATCAAAGATATTACTAGCTAGGGAATGAATGCACGTAACCACTTTGGTTAAATTACTTAAATATGGAGTTTTATTTGTATTTTGTAATCTTTTTAATATATAGTACGTTCAGATGATCGAAAATTTCCCTTCAATTATATTTTCATACGAATTTAGTTTATATATATATATATATTGAAAAGTTTATTTGATAATCATTTTTATTACGAGAACCGATCTTAGCCGTCCAATTCCCTCTCCTTCAATTGGATTGCGTACCCATGAATTCCATTTACCAATTGAACGGCTAAGATTGGTTCTCGCGGTTCTCACACTGGTTAATTCTCAAGTAAACTCTCCCAAGGAGTTAGACTTTGGGTTTTTGTATGTACGTTATGCAATGTCGACAAGATCGAGTTTTGGGTGCCCCATGCATAAGTGTAGTTGCAACATAAGTCTTCAATTCTAACAATCAAAATGGTAAGTAATATTGGGCGATTTACATTCGACTGTTGTTTTGTAAGGAGTTAAGGAACTAGCTAGGAGAGTAATTGCTTATCTTAACATATATAAGCGAGGGTGTTTTTTTGTTTTTCCTTCTTTTAGTTTTGTTTGAAATAATAATTTGTTTTTGATATAAATACATAATTACATATTATTGATGTGATTGTTAAATTACAAAAATAACAATTTATGAGGAGTTAGGATTCTTTCATATTTGGGTCAAATATGACTGATCATATTCTCTCACAAACATGAGAGTGGACCCTACAAAGAGGACTCATTTTTGACTAAAATAAGAGACTCACTATCATATTTGTGAGAGAACACGATCAGTCATGTTTGACACAAACATGAGAGGATCTTCACCCATTTATGAGATACTAATTAAATAGAATAACTTTAATTCTATTTTATCACAAACTAAAAAAAAAGGTTTATTTTAATTATGAAATTAAGTTACTTAAATTAAGTTGGGATGTTAACGTTGAACTAATATTATAAATATAAATAACTTTTAAGTATTAAATATTAGATACTATAATATCAATTAAGAAGTTAACTAAATAACTCTATACTAAGGGGGTGTTTGTTTTAGCTTATCAAGGGCTTAATTTTTTATAAACATGACTTATTTTCTTATTGTAAGTTATAATAAGTTTGTAAGTAAGAAAATAAGTTGAAAAAACTAACTTATCAAAATTAAATCTGGAAAATAAGCCTAGCTAAAAACACTCTCTAAATCAAAATATAAAATTAAAATAGAGTTGAAGATATTATTTTGGGGTTGGGGGGAGGGGTGTTTGGTTTTTGATAAGACACATTGCATTGTTAGTGGCAGTTTTTGACTCCTGGAAAACGATACGTGAAGACGAAGATAGGAATTCACATGACCACCACTATACTATCTGGTATGTACACCTCAATTGATATCACAAATGAACAAAGTTGATCAACAATAAGATATATGTACCAAAAAGTGAGATAAACTCAACTATAACAAACCAAATAAAGAATTAGCAGTTCAATAAAATTGAATTGAATATACATAATATATGATCTACTATCACGTCAGCATAACTGACTCATAATTAACTATCTATAGTAATTAATGGCTTGACTGAATCATATGTTTTTAATTAAATAACATTGTATTTGTAAAAAAGAAAAAAGAACTTATCCTCCCATGTTAGGAGCCATATGGGCATGACATCTGTTATCATGACCATGCCATGACATGGGTGGCGTAGTAGATGACTAGTCATTATGCTCCATAACAGAGCCATGACATGCCTTATTCAGTACCCTCTTAGAGGATTGCTTTGGTAATTAGGTGGTGTTTGAGATTACGCTTTGAATTGATTACGAGTTTTTGAATACTATGTTTGGACAAGTTAGTCTCAAATTGTTAGATAAGATTGAAATCCTTGTAACACAATAATAAGATAGATATTGTTTGTTTTCTCTAAAAATGAGTTTTCCCTCTTTTTTGTCCTTTTGCGCGCATAAATAAGAAAAAACAAGACTGTTTGTTTCTAATGAATGAAAATACGGTTGGAAGATATTTTTTTCCTCTTCCTTGTGAAGAGGTATATCAACCTCTTCTTCCCTGTAGACATTTCTCTCACACAATTGCACCCTCAATCCTCCTTTTTTGCTTCTAAATCGATTTATCCTTCGAGTTCCACCACCAGAATCGTTGCTTTGAACTAGTTCCTCGGACCACCACAATCGCTGCTTTGATCAATTTATGGTTCTTCCTCTTTCTCCATCCACCACAATCAT
The DNA here is from genome assembly GCA_032274825.1 of Drosophyllum lusitanicum. NCBI lineage: Eukaryota > Viridiplantae > Streptophyta > Magnoliopsida > Caryophyllales > Drosophyllaceae > Drosophyllum > Drosophyllum lusitanicum. The sequence continues at coordinate 4,808 of JAUEJL010077256.1, forward strand.
CAATCTTGAGTTCTAATTTGGGCTAGAGTTCCACAATCGTTGCTTCGAATGTTGATCTTGGGTCACAATTTGAGTTAGTGAATTCCTCATACCACACTTGAATTTGGGTTGCGATTTGAGGAACCCTAAAGTCATGTTTGTTTCTCAGAATTTTAAATCAAATTCCATGTTATATTGCGTTTGGTAGACTTGTTTTTGAATGAAATCTCATTTGTTGGAATGTTTACATTTCATCAAGTAATGAAAAGTCCATTCCATAGATGGACCGGATGAAATTTAAATCAATTCCATTCCTTCGGATTCTGCGAAACAAACGGAACCTAAGTGTCATCTTCCCCTCTTTGTTTAAATTGGGATTTGGTTTTCATTCAAAGTTGAGATGTCATTTAGATTTGCTTTTTATGATGTTAGATTAAGATTAGGGTTAGGGTTAGGAATAGAATGAGTTTAAGTGTGAGAAGTGATATTTGAATTATAAAAAACAAAACGTATCCTAATCCCTTTGTGAAAATTAAGCAATCCTGGACATGCACCCATTTAGATAGAATTGAAAAGAACTAAAGGCTCAAATGTGAAGAAACGTACTGCATGTTTTGAAGATAACAAAGGTAATTAAGCTTTATGATTAAATACGATGATCGATGACATGGTATGATAGTTGTATTATGTGAAATCTAAACTTTTAGAAAAATGTCAAACTGTTTAGGTTAGCTGATGAGGGCCTTCATTGATATATGTCGGGCGGATACCACAAGTGGTCACCGAAACGCATTTGGAAGGTACGAAAACGACTTCAGCTAGAGTGACGTATCATTCGGTATTTGACACCGACACTAGAACTTTCGGGTAACAATTAAGGATGCTAATTGATAGAGAAAGTTATTTTCTTGTAAAATTAATTAGGTAGTAATAAATTAGTGTAGGATCCTAGGTGTTTATTTTTATTTATATATATACTTGAGTTCTCTAGGTGGGGGTGGTAGGCCGAGCCAAAGCTCCCTTCTAGTGTGCTCTTTTCTTGCTGTTCAAAAAAAAACATCTCAATTCATATGAATGTATACGTATGAGCTAAGAACACACGCTGAATTTGTAATATTGAATTACTTATTGATTTAGGGTTAATAACATAGTATAAAAGGTTGACAATTTTTGGGTTGAAACGAACCCGAAATGAGTCAAAAGCGTGTGTAAATTTTGAAAAGAAAATTATAAATTCAAATAAGGGGGTGGCATAGGGCGAAAAAACCCATCAAACAAAAGTGCAAGACCTTAACTTAAAAAAACTTAGAATAAACAATAAAAGATTTACAGTTAAAACAATAGTACATCATTTTGATATTTATTATTTTGACTATATGATTTTGGTAATCTGACATTTGATTACTTGATAGGTGGTACTTTAGTATTATCATTCGATTCATAATTCTATTTTATGATGAATTATTTTGAATTATTCGGTTGTTTAATAACATTATTTATTGGTACTTGATAGAATAGTAGTACATCACGTTTTTTATTATATTCATGTATATAAGTTAAATAAAAAAGTAAAATCAAATTTTGAATCAAACGGAAATAGATACCAAATTTAAAATTTGAATACAATTGAAACGACCATTGAGGGTCTGTTTGGTTTGATGAAATTCTTGGGATTCTATGAAAATCGGAATCCAAATCCTAGAAAATCCAATGTGTGGTTTACTTTAGGAAAAGAATTGTAAGGAATTAGAATCCTTTGTAAGAGGGAAACTAAATTTTATCAAAATGTGGTGGGATTTTAAAATCAATGAAAGAGGGAATATGATGTATTACAATATTACCCTCGTAGCCCTAGTATACATCCCATATGTTCAGTTGTTCAAGTTCACATTTCACCTGATTCCAAACCAAACCTTCGAAGCATTGATCACCGCCGCCGTTGGGAAACGAAAAATCATTTTAGAAATTCTTATTGAAACTTGGAAAACAAACGTGGAATTTGAAATTTTAATAAGAAAATCAAAGTCGAAACGGAAAACCATATACGAAAATCGTACTTTGAAACGGTATTCGAAAACCGAAAAAATACTCATCGATCACATTTGGCCGAAATGAGTCGGCACGAAAAAATGACATGACCAGAACCTGACACAAAAATAAAGGGGTCGAAATTTGGTCAACACGAAACAAACCCGACCCGAATTGACAACCTTAAATTAGTATTTATACCCTTTGGGTATTTATAATTACTCCCCTATACTATGACTAATGTCATATATAATAACAAACTTCAATACAATGTATTGAACACGAATAAGGATTTAACAATTGCTATTCGGAGGAAAAAACCATGCATCTTCCGAGCTCGATTTGTGGTCAAGTAGAGTTTTGGCACAAGTAACTTGTTTAACTACTATTTGTTATTAGTCTAATAAGCTTTTTAAGACCATTTTATTACATTTCTTGTAGTTTATGGGGGAAATGGTGCATTCTAGGGAGGTTTTTAGCCCTTTAATTTTCTGTTAAAGTGATCCCATCATATACCTTTATCTTGATGTTATCAAAAACCTTGACTTCACCGATCATTCTATTGATGCAGAAAACTTAAAAGATCGATCACGGGCATCATTTCAGTTCCAAGTGCTCCACCTACATCACCTCAAACTGAACAACGTGAAGTGGTTATTTCTGTCGCATGAATTGTGTCTGTATTACACGAAGAGACATAATCAGCTGAAATGAAATTTACAGGAAGAAACCCAAGACATTGCGTTGTGGCAAAATCAGACATGAGAGTAATCATTCAATGCAGAAGATAGAGATAGGCCACAATTCAGTCTCTCTCGTTCACCCATTTTGGATGGTTTCATAATCATGTTCCCCACAGTTTCATGAAATAGCCTAATTAGTGAATTGTTTGGTGATGAAGAAAACTCATGATCCACAGATCGATCTGTATGGGAAAGTACTGATATAATAACCTAGTAACATGTATTCCACTAAGCATCAATGGTGACACAAGGACCACAAATTCCCCTCATGGCAAGGAGATGTAATTATGATGGGTTATGGAAAGGGTAAAAAAACAATAAGGACTGAGATCACATGATATGATGTAGATGCAAAGTGGTGGTAAGAATATTCAATGGGAAGTATAATGCTAAACGAATCATTCATACACGTACTTTATTCTAAAAGAATATTAGAGAACTAACATTAATATGTGTTGTTTTATACAACATACTATGTTTTGTTATTCTATCTTAGAGGTGCAAAACGGGCGGGTCGGGTCAGTTTGGGTAACGGGTCGGAACGGGATCGGGTCCAAACGAGTAAATTTGAAAAAAAAGTATTAAACGGTTTCGGGTCAAAACGGGTCGTTTTAAGAAAAAATGCTAACAATAACTTGACTTTCACTACAGTTAAAAAGATATCATCATAAATCCCATAAATTGACAATTATAAATATACTAAAACTCAATCATTGTCACTAGAGCCGGCAAAATTGACCCGTTCATCCATTTTTGGATCAAATGGGCCAACTATTTCAAATGTTTGGATTAATTGGGCTGTTGTTTTTCTTTTGCTTGGGTTAAAATGGGCTCCAAACAAAGCAACGATTTATTGTTACGGGTTATTCTGGGCTTAAAGAAAAATAGGACGGGTTGAATTGGGCGGAATTAGAAAAGCACCGGTTGTGTGTTTACCCTCATCCCCTTGATGAACAGGATGATTGTCAACCAACCTCGTAAACTCCTCGCATTGTGGTAAGTTTGTGAATGGAAAACAACTTCAAGGTGATGGATAAGTTTGTGATTGTATATTGCACCAAGTTCAATCGAGTCAAAGTGGTTTGTATTTGGAAACTAATCTTTTTGTTGATAATGATATTCTAAATTGTGAATTGCACCGGGTTCAATTGACTCAAAGTTGTGGATGGAAACCATACTTTTTGTTGATAAATGATATTCTAATTTTGGCTTGTATTTGGGTTCAATCACCCCAGAGTGTTTTTGACTTTTTGTTGATAAAATGTCATGTTAACATGATGACCATTAACATGTAAAATGTCTAGATCATCCTTGTATTAAAAGATAACTAACTTCTGATTTAAACGTAGTTTGACTTACAGGATCAAATTAGTAATGAAAATGCAACAGTAAAGACTAAAGAAGTAACTTTTATTCTTAAAAGGACTAAACAAACTTTTTTTTTATCTAACCATAGAAGCCATTTCAATAATTAACTCTAATTTTTATTACCCTTAAAACAACTTGGCACTAAAATAGGAATTACAGGGTTTTACTTTCTCGTTTGTTCATTTATGTTTGTTTATACATACATACATACATACATACACACATACATACATACATACATACATATATACATACATACATACATACATACATACATAGATATATATATATATATATATATATATATATATATGTGTGTGTGTGTGTGTGTGTGTATCCATGTATGTATGTTTATATATATATATTATTTGTGTTTAATAATGTTAGTTTTGCATTATAACGTGTGTTCCTTCATTTATGTTTGTTTATCATTTACATGACCGAACAAAAATGTACATGAACTAACCAATCTTTTAAATAATTGAACACAAAAGTTCGTTCGTTTATTATTCTCAGTTATTTGATCGACTAAAGTTAAACAAATGAACATGAAGACAAAAATCCGTTCATGTTCGTTATTTGTTCGGCTAAAGTTAAACGAACGAACATGAACAAGCCCTGTTCGTGTTCGTTCGGTTCGCTTACAGCCCTAACTACACGGATATCTTTTACATTAATTGTGGACGCTAGTGCCTACTTAATTTCTTCATTGTCAAAGAATCTACACTACTTTATCCTTAAACTTGGATTAAAATAAACCAATCATTTTCTCCTAAAAGTAATTGGATAATATAGAACCCGAAAGGCATATAAAACCTCTCTTATCTTATATCAATGTCATTTAAATTATCGCATTATATCATTTTACTATATGTGTTAACTTATACTACTACTAATAAGATAAATAAAAGTGTTAAAATTAAATAAGTAGAAGAGGAAAGAAAATAGTATACTAAAGTATCATCATTATAACGGGTATGGGAAATAATTTTCTTTTAAATTATATTAGATTAAAAGGGTAAAATGTATGAAAATACAATTAACTTTATCTTAATTATCATTGTATACAACTAGCTTTAAATTCTTAAAAATAATATAACTAACTTTCATAATACTTTTATTGTATGCAAACAACTTTTTTCTATGTCTAATATTTAGCTACCATTATATTCAATGAACTTTTCCATAATTTTCATAGTATACAACAACTTGCATATAATGGGAGGATTATAAAAGTTGATTGTATTGTTTTAAAAAAAATAAAGTTGACTGTACACAATGATAACTACGACAAAGTTGATTGTATTTTCATGTCATTTATCTAGATTAAAACGGCCTAAAATGACTAGTTTTTTTTATTAGAACTCCATATGAGGTCTAACTCCACTGAACAAGCTCTAACAGCAAGAAAAATATGTTAGGCCAGCTTGTATTCCATAAGGGTTATGAATCATACACTCTATTATATAGATCTTGGACACTTTAGTCTATTTTTTTATCACTTTTGATTGGTTATTAAATCTCCTTTTTATGTTTGTCAAGTGATTTTGATATAATTAAATTTAAGCACTCATTCCACAAAGCAAAAAACTTTCTTCACCCTAGATTAACCAAAGGACAACATAGAAGAACATGATCCGGCTCTCACGAAAAAATAGGGGTATAGGGGGTCGTTTTCTTCGATTAAAAACCACGTACGTTCAAGTGCATATCATGGATCTTCAATCCTTATACAATTGTCAAGTATGGATGATGCACCTCTCGAAGAAAGATGATGTAGAAGGGGTTTGGATCCTTCAGGTATATACACAGTTGCTTCTTTTAGACACTTGGATCAAAAGTTCCTCCAAAAAAAACCGTGGGCTCAAAACAATCTAGATTAGTATCTTTTCCAGCAAAATCAACATAACTCATGCATGGATCAAGGCTCAACACAGGTGATCACTTGCAACTTATAGTATTGAGAGATGATTTGTACACAATATTTTTTTGTTATACACAACAATCATGATCTTTTTATCCCTACAAACCCACTAATTATTTTTCTCAACCACATATTTAAGGATATTGTGGTCTAAATATACACTTTTTATTGTGCTTGGCAAAAAAGTATTTTGTACAAAATGTAATATTTTGGCTAAAAGAGTCATCATTTCAGGAGCTGAAAGCCTGAAATACTGCCCTTTCTGTAGCTTGCAACCCGAGACAGAAGAACCTTTGTTTGTTCGCTGCTATGTTGCCCGCAATCTCTTGGTACTATTTACATTTTGTGGGCTTATTTAGAATCAAGAAAGAAGGTGGCTTTTGAAGGGAGAAAAAGATTCTATCTAGCGGTTATTCAATCAAATCCAAGACTTCCATTCTTTTGGTTGAGCTAAAGAGGAAATCACAAACTACAGACATATGTGATCAATTGGTATTGTTCGTCGTTATGTTTATTTTCTTCATAATTTTCTTTTCTTCTCGTTTGTATCTCTAACGTCTTGTTAATTTTTTAATAAATATTTCTCACCAGCCGATCAGAACAAATTAATATATTAAACTTAATATCAAAAGACTTTGGCCTAGTGGTATTGGAGTTTAGATAATGTGCTGTTGGTTCAAGTTCATGGTGTAGAATTAGGTGAGCGTGGGTACGTGTGTTTACTGTTTAAAAAAAAAACTAAATATATTATATTTATTATATTATAGCATTGATGACTTTCAACAAATACACGCTTTCATCCCACATTTTTTTCATTATAAGCTGAGAAAAGAAAGGCCAAATAAATAACTATATACCCTACCCAGGCACCCAACAATGAATCGTTGACTAAACGACGTCACCTCCCACCCCTTTGACTCTCTCTCTAACCTTCCCCTTAAAACGCCTCCACCCCTCTCTCTCTCTCTCCTCGAGAAGTAAACAGACACACAAATGGCGAGAGAAAAGAACAATAACGGATTGTACCTGAGTGTTCCCAGCTTCTTCAAATGCCCAATTTCCATGGACGTCATGAAATCTCCGGTCAGTCTCTGCACCGGCGTCACCTACGACCGCGTCAGTATCCAGAAATGGCTCGATTCAGGCCACAATACCTGTCCCGCCACCATGCAAGTTCTACAATCCACCGACGTTGTCCCTAACCTTACACTCCGACGCCTCATTCGTGTATGGTCCGATTCATACCTTTTACGGCCGGAATCTCACGCCTCCTTCAACAACCACCTGGCTGTGGAGTCCTTGAAGAAATTGATCAGTAGCGAACACACGGAACACCTTTCGGTAGGTACGTTAGCGAGTATTGTTAATCTTACGAAATCTTCCGTCGAAAACAGAGAATCGTTTGCTAGATTGGACGGATTCGTTCCGATGATGGCGAAGATTTTGAAAACTAGTAATAAGATTGAAGGGATTGAACTGATTGTAACCGCTTTGGATCTGATATTGCCGGAGAAAGGAGTTATAGAGCAGTTAATTAAACTAAATTCGGATGATGCTTTATTGCCGTCGTTCTGTTTCATTCTTCAGAAAGGCAGTTTAGAGGCGAGGATAAGCGCCGCTAGGGTTTTGGAATCACTCGCGGCGTTCGATATCGAATCTCGCCGAGTAATCGCTGATCAGAGCGTTCTATTAAAAGAGCTGTACCGTTTATCGAGCTCCGAAACCGACCGGACGGCGGCGGTGGATGCAGGTTTATCGGCTCTGATCGCCGTTTCCACATCTCGGAATTCAAAGAAGGAGCTCGTCCGTCTAGGAATCGTTAGAACCGCCGGTAAAATCCTCTCCGGTCCGGAAAATTCAGTTACGATAATCGAAAAAGTTATGAAGATACTGGAGATGGTATCAACGTGTACCGAAGGTCGTACGGCGATATCTGAAGACGAAAACTGTGTACCGGCCGTCGTTCAGCGGCTGATGAAGGTATCGACGACGGCGACGGATCACGGGATCGGAGTAATCTGGAGCTTGTGTTATATGTCTAGAGATCGGACGGCACAGGAATCTGCAATGAGGAACAATGGATTGACGAAGGTGTTGCTGGTGATGCAGAGCAATTGCTCCGGCACGGTGAGGCAGATGTGTGGCGAGTTGGTCAAGGTTTTCCGAGTTAACTCAAAGTCGTGCTTGGCGAGCTACGAAACGCGGACGACTCACATTACGCCGTATTGACTCGGTCTATAAACGTTTTTGTTTGTTAAGAATTAGTTTATCTGACTTACGATTAGATCCAAAAGATGTAAATCAAATTTTATTATAAAAGGACAAATTGGTCCATGAATCAAGTCAACAACCACCTTATATCATGTCTCTATGTATGTATAAACATTAAATTCAAAAACGATATTACAAGTATATTCTCGGTACTGACATGTTGAATACGATCTTCTTTTTTTTTTAAATTTCTAGTTTTTAACTTTATTACTTTTAGTTTTTTTTTATATTTATATTAATAAAATGACGTCATTTAATTTATGAGACCTTCAACCTGTGAAATGGTAGTGTTTGTAAGGTTAAATTTAATTTATGAGAAAAAGGTTTCCATAAGTCAATGATTGGTGTGTGCATTTTACCTTTAAAAACTATCCTTGTGTATGTTAGTTTAAAATCGCGTGGTAGAGGGGAGTTGAAATCTTTGAGCATCGTGCAATTAAATTAAAATTGTATAATAATTCTAAAGTGGAAAAAATATCTCCCGTAGGAACAACAAATACTCATATTCGTAAAGATGAAGATGACGCGTTTAAAAATGATATTGCATTAATATAAACGTGTGAAGGAGTTTTATATAAAGCTTCTAAGAAACAATGAGAAAAAGACAAATGTCTTTTGTTAGTAATCAAAAAACCAAATGAAGAGTGTCATAGATAAGATGAAGGAAGTGGTTAATTAAATCATCAACCACTACTTTTGTCTCAAAGGATGTGAAAATGAACAACCTCCTTATGTTGCCTAAAAACAGTGAAGATGACCCAGATGAAAAAAGTAAGAAAGATGGAGAATCTTAGGATGAGGGTGGTGAAGATCGAGTTGGAAGAAATGCCAGAGCAAGCAGCTATGTTGGTGAAAAGATCCTTCAAGAATGGAAAGATGTTGAAGGGAAGCAATAGCAGGTTCTCAAAAGTTGACAAATCCAAATCCAAATCCAAATTAGTCTTTAATCCAAAGCAGTTGAGTGCATATATTAACTGTGGAAAGTTTGGTTATATTCTGCGGATCATTGATCGATGAAGCCTCAAACCTTCAAACTCGACACAAAGGAGGTGTAGGCTGTTATATGGTGAATACGATGTAATATACAAGAAGCTTCTTATTGTTCTTCAATAAAAAAAAATAGACATCAAATGTTAAAGACGTAGCAGTTGAAGAGCGTGATTGGATAGATGAAGAGCTTTCTTTTGGTAATGAAATAAAAAATTTGCCAAGTTCTGTATTATTAAAAAACTCTTCTGAAAGTTCTTTTTTATGATCGAGGAGGTTTTGAAATAACTAACCAAAAACTATTCTACCACAAATTGAAATCCTTCTTCTTTGTATTATACGATACGTGTAAAGTTCAAGTCTTATAATGAACATGAACATGAACATGAAAGAAAAAAAAATACTATGTTTAATTATTTGTGCATTGATTTTCAAGTAGCCATCAAACAACAAAAAGTGTTATAGACCTAAAATAGAACCAGTTTAGGTTAAACCTAAAAATGATGGGAATTAAACTTTCTAAACAAGTTACATATGCAACCAAAAGATTCAATGATCTTTCTGAACTTGTATAGTATTTATGTGTATTACTCAAAGAATCATTGAGTGTATCGATGAGCAAATACCTCACCAACTCGATCCAAACAATAATTGAAGGAAATTACTGTTATGGCTGCCTTAAAAGTGAATATAAACATCCATCTATAATCAACAAAATTAAAAGGCAATCATGAACAATAAACTAGCAAGGTAAAATCAATTTAACTGAGTGTGATTAATTGAAACCAAATTGAAGAATCACCACGCAAAATTACTTGATCTAGCAAGGTAAAAATAGGAAAACCTGATCGTTTATCGGGAGATGATCCTTACACAACAAAAGTGGTTATAGGCAATAACTATATGCATCACCAACTTGTACCATGTGTATTAACTGCTTGTACCTTTTTGTGTATGGTTAAAAGTTGTTGTATACGAATCAGCTCTCATTTGTATAATAGAAGGGTGGAGAGGAATCCCTAATAGCAAATGTAATTAGATAATTTGACAAAACACTGTCTTAATAAACAAACAAACATTTAGTAATAAATTAAATCATAGATTGAGGAATATATAACCTTTTCCTATTCATCATGTCATAATGCATATTAATTTAGTGAAGTTACTTATTACCAATTTGGAGAACACTTGATTTGCACGTCTGATTATGATTCATGCGTGCCACTTGACGAATTGAAATAATAATAATAACTTAAAGTAATGATTAAATGCTATAGAATTAGATGTTAATTTCAATTTTCCTTTAAATAGAAATATCTCTCTCTTCCATCCTCCATCTTTAGTTTCTTAGGAATCTTTCCTTTTCCATTTCTTTTTTTTTATCTTGTAATTGAGAAGTTTAATAAAAAGGTTAAATCATCTCACCTTCTTTTTCTACAAAAACAGAATGTTGATCTCTTGGTCTAGTGTACATGTGTAAGTTTGATTTGATGAATCTTGAAAATTATAATCTCTAAAGTCTCGTTTGTTTTGCAGAATTCTAAAGAATATAATAAAATCGAAATCAAATTCCATATTATATTACGTTTGGTAAACTTGTTTTTGAATAAAAATTCATTCTTAACATTTTCTCAAGTAATAAAAAGTCTATTACATAGCTGGACTGAATGAAATTTAAATCAATTTCATTCATACAAACTTTATGAAACAAACGGAACCTAAGAATGTAGAATACAGATGAGGTTGTATTAATTAACACTAATTGAAGCTAGACCTAGCTCATGCTAGAATTAAATTTAAAAGCTTAACTCATTCAAAAGATTAATTGAAAAAAAAATACTTCTATTTTAAGAATTTGTTAAATAATAATAATAATAATAATAATAATAATAATAATAATAATAATAATAATAATAATAATAATGTATCTCTCATAATAAAGCTTGAGTTTATAAAAAATAGAAAAAGAATTAAGATTTAATCTCTCACAAGTGCCGCGTTAAACATAACTTATGGTATCACATCAACTTAAGATTGTATTAGTTTAAATCTAAAATTGATACGCACTAGTTTTTTTTTTTTTTTTAATAAAAGATTATTATATTATTAATATTAGAAGAATTAAAGGTTGAGACGAAAATATACAAAACTACTAACAAAATTCGACCAATTACAAAGCCAAAATCAAGACTATATATTATATACTATGTTACCTTTTAATTTAGAGTTAATTTCATAAATGGTCTTTTAACTATCCCCAGATTCCAGGTTTAGTCCTTTTTTAAAAAAAGTTGTATTTTTCGTCCTTTAACTACTATTATTTTGCAAGTTTGGTCCTTTTTAACAGATTCCGTTTGTCAAGTCCGTTAAGTCAGGGGTATTAAGGTCTTTTTACCATTTTTTAATTTTAATTAGTTTTTAATAATATTTATTCTTTTGTTAAATAATCTTAAACACACACTCTCTCAGTCTTCTCTTCCACTTACTAGAACGACCAAACTTGTTAGGGTTTTCAGGAGGGTTGCACAGTCGACATCAGATTCCACCCTTTATTCTTTTCCATTTCCGGCCACCACCCTCCTCCCCCTTAAACAACAACACCACCACTAGAACACTCTCAGCCTACCACCACCCGACCACCACCAGAAACATCACCACCGTATATCACGAACACCTGAAATCCACAAAAACCAAGAACAATCAAAATCCATAAAACCAAAATAAAATCCATCACACAAATCAAGACCCACCACTTAAACCCACCAACTGCAACCACCATCAAATTTGAGAGAATAGAAACAAAATTAGGGATAAGGGTTTCTGAGGGTTGTTACCGCCTCTCGCCGTCGATGATCTCTACAATCATTCTTTGAAAGCTCAACCACCGACAAGAAACTAGAAATCCACATTTGCGTTCGTACATGGAGTTATTTTTTATTTTGGTGGAGAAATGGTTATTAATTTCTTGGCAGTCCACATCTTGTTTCTTGGAGGTGCTTTGTTTCAAAATCGCTGCTGCATTAAGTTCTTGGAGGTGCTTAGGTGCTTGATTCAATTAATTCTTGGAGGTGGTTGCTTTAATTGCTGGTCAAAGAAGGCCATGGAGATTTGTGGCTTCTTTTGTTGCGGTTGATACCTACTTTAATTAATTGGGTTTGATTGAAACTTGAACTCCATTTTTATTGTCATAGACGACTGTCGCTGCTTTCTTTCGACCCTTTTTGCTTTGAGCAGTTTTTCAGATTGAAGAGCGTTCTCATTATTAAAGACGGTGACGGTATTCTCCGGCGAGGAAGAGGTGAGGTGATGGTGTTGTACAGCAATGGAGGAGGTGAGGTAGTGTTGAGAGAGGGAAGGAGATAAAGAATAGGAGAGGGGGCAGCTGTTGAGAAAAAAAGGGTGATGGTTTTTATAATAATAATAATTATTATTATTATTATTTATTTATTAAGAAAATTAAAAAAGTGGAGATGAGGGTAAAATGGTCAATTTAATATATTTAACTCAGTTACTTAACAAAAACCATTAAAAAGGACTTTAAATGCTATAAAATGATAGTTAAAGGATGAATAATATAATTTTTTTTAAAAAGAACTAAACTTGCAATCTAGAAATAATTAAAGAACCATTTATGAAATTAACTCGTTTATTTATTAACAGTTATGATACCAGAGCAGCTCAACAAATGAACAATTGAACAGTGTCAAAATCACAGGCAGAGGTGCAATGAGGAAGGCAAGGCTCGTTCTCCTTCCCAATTTCACTAGCAGACTTTCTTCTCTCTCTGCAATCTCTAACCCTAAGTTCTTTTCTTCCAACAACAACAATGGTGTTGCAGACTCCAATGATCCTCAGGAACAATTGCGAAAACTTCACCTACTACTGCAACAAGGTCAAACCCAAACTGCCAAAAATCTAATCAAATCTCTGATAACTTCCAACTCCATCAAATCCAAAGATTTTTCAAGCTCGATTTTATCGGTTTGTGCAGAAGCAAATTTCCCCAATGAAGCCCTTGACTTGTATATGTTAATCAGGAAAGATGGCGCCTTTCCGTCTCTTGCTTCGTTTAATTTACTCTTGGAATGTTTGGTTTCATCCTCTCAATATATTAAAGTGTTGGATTTATTTGATCATGCTCTTATTTCTGGTATTACTGTTGATAAGTTTACGTTTGGGAAGGCTGTGCAATCAGCGGTTAAAATTGGGGACCTAAAGCGGGGTTTGGAATTGATGAATAGCATGAGGAATAATGGTAGGATGAACATTAGTAAATTTGTGTACAATGTTATGATTGGCGGGTTGTGTAAAGAAAAGAGATTGATGGACGCACGAAAGCTGTTTGATGAAATGCTTGAGAGGGGTGTGGTGCCTGATAAGGTTACCTATAACACAATGATTAACAGGTATTGTAAAGTGGGCAATTTAGATGAGGCATTTAGGATTCGTGATAAAATGAAGTCTAGTAATGTAGAGGCAAATCTTGTTACCTTTAATACACTACTTAATGGGCTCTGTAGAGGGAAGAGGATAATTGACGCTAAAAAGGTTTGGGAAGATATGAAGGTTCATGGCTTTGTTCCTGATGCGTTCAGTTACAGTTTTATGTTTGATGGGTTTTCAAGATCCGGTGATATGGATGCTCTAGTGTCTTTATATGAACAGGTAGTTAAGGATGGTATTCATATAAATGAATATACTTCTGGCATTTTGTTGAATGGGTTATGCAAAGGAGGGAAAACCAATAAAGCTGAGGAGATTTTTGCAAAATTACTCTACACTGGTCTCGTTCCAACTGAGGTAATATTCAATACACTTGTTGATGGTCATTGCAAGGAGGGTAACATAGAATCGGCCCTTTCAACCATTGAAAAAATGAAATCCCATGGTTTAAAACCCAGCTGCACCACTTACAACTCGGTGATCAATCAGTGTTGCCAATCTGGTAATCTTGTTGAGGCGGAAAAATGGATAAAAAGATTGCCAGAAATGGGTGTTATTCCAAATGTGGTGACCTACAACATATTACTTGATGGCTTTGGACAGAATTTTCAATTCGATAAATGTTTCCAGACTCTTGAAGAAATGGAGATTAATGGCTTAAAGCCAAATGTCATTAGTTATGGTTCCTTAATAAATCAATTGTACAAGGATGAAAAGTCTGTTCAAGCTGAACTGGTTTTCAGAAATATGATAGATAGAGGTGTTTTGCCAAATACAAATATATATAATATGCTAATTAACGGGAACTGTTCTGGAGGGAAGATACAGGATGCTTTCAAGATTTTTAATGAAATGTTGACCAATAAAGTAGTTCCAACATTGGTTACTTATAATACACTCATAAATGGGCTCTAAAACATGATGCAATAACATACAATTGCTTAATCTTTGGATATTCAGTGAAGGGAGACAGCAGCAAGTGTTTAGAGTTATATGGAAAAATGAAATTATCAGGAATCAAACCTACTATAAATACATTTCATTCACTAATTGTTGGATGCAAGAAGGAGGGGTTAACCATTATTGAAAAACTTCTTAATGAAATGTCACAAATGAAGTTGACTTTTGACCATGTAGTATATAATGAACTAATTCGTTTTTATGCAGAGCATGGTTTTGTAGAAAAGACCTTTTCATTGTACCATGAGATGGTTGATAATGGGATTCTTTGTGACAGAATGACATACAATAGCTTACTCATTGGGTATTTAAAAGAGGGAAAGCTTCATGAATCTAAGGATCTTGTTGATAAAATGAAGGCAACAGGATTAGTCCCTAAAGCAGATACTTATGACATAATGATTAAGGGTCTTTGTGATATTAACAAGTTTAGTGAAGGGTATATTTGGTATAGAGAAATGGTTGCAAATGGGTTTTTGCCAAGTGTAAGTGTTGCTAATGAGCTTCTTATGGGTCTTAGGAAGGAAGGAAAATTACCAGAGGTCTTGTGTTCTGAAATGAGTATCAAAGGATTAGGTTGTTCGAGCGCAAATGAGGATCTTTGTGCTGTTTCAAAAGTGTGATAGAGGTGAGGTGAACCATAAAGTATTATTTTTTTAAGTATAAGTGTATAACTTAATTACTTTACTGTGAAGTTGTTTCTAACTATATATAGTATCTTTTAATATTTAGCCCATAAAGAGCTAAATACTTGTTTCTGTTTCCGTGACGAGCTTTACATTTATTATCTAGTGCCATATTATTGCTTCATGTTTTTATGTAGCATCATTTTAAGTATAGGTGGCAAAATGAGCTGGTGTGAAAGTTGTAACGTGTTGGGTTGAACCCGAAACACTTTTTGTCCAAAATAAAACAAAAGATCTAAAATAGTTAGTGTGTCAAATATGATTACAAAAGCTATATCATTTCAGAAATAATATATTTATTTAATGTTAGTAGGTTTTGTGTTTTAAAAACACCCTTTGGGTGACTTTCGACCCATATCTCATAAGCTGATTTCTTTTACCCTTTTTTGTTAAGCATGCAAACATAATGGGGCTAGTCATTTGGGACAGAGGGATTATAACATTTATGTCACATGATAGTTTAATAATACTAATCATGTCATTCATAATCCTAATCTGACTAAAATTGATCTTATTCATAATTCAGGAGTGGTAGTAGTAGTATAACTGCTTGCAGCTGTGGAAGAATTTTATGGACATGTTTTGCATGCACGAGGAACCCCAAATATTCATCCATGTTAGTACTATTGCATTCTTCTTGTGTTTTAATTTTTATGTAGAGTAATTATTTATCAGTGTTTAAATTTTATAGTCTCTTGATGTTTTTTTTGTTGGTGGTATAGTGTAGGATGTCCATCAAATTCAACTGCTGCATGCAGTCGAGCGGCTGACTGGTGATTCTTTAGTCACGACAAGTAATCTATTTCTATTTGTGCACACGCGCACGCACGCACTCACATATGTGTGCATATTGGTTTTCCATTAAGTTATATGATGGTTCATATACAAGTTGCAGTTTTCATAAGAAAACAAGTTAGTTCAACGTATGATCTTTTGTAGGTGTTGCACGGTGAAATCTTCTTAAAGGCATTTCCCGCTTTCACAAGTTCCCATGGGAGTCAAAACTATGCTCTGATGTATGCTGCCTAACTGTTTCTGTGGTTGTTTCTATACTCCCCCGGGTCATCCAAGATGTTTACTCACCGATGATTGAACACAAGGTTTCTTCTAGACTATCCAGGCCACTTACCACTAGGGCATCTTGAGATGGTTTGTTGCACTATGAAATCTGATACGGTGAAAAGGTTTGATGTGTCTTTCTTGATGGAGATTGTTGGAAGCTGAATGAATGTCCATAATTGTTATCACTCTATGTAAATGCTTATGTTTAGCAAATATGTTTCCTAGGCACTCTTGTAATTGACTTCACACTTTTTTGACAGTAAAGTTTGGTATATCAGGTTTATGATGCTCTGCTTATGACTGTACAAAACTACAAATATTCTTGATGCAGAATTCACAATTGCATATTGATGTTGAGGATAACAAGATTGTGCAGAATTCCTTTCTTTGAGGTAGCCAATTAGCCATCTAATAGTTCTCAAGGTGCTTAGAAGACTTTTTGATTCAAATTTTCCCATGGTATGCTTTCTTCTGACTACCTACCTTTTTATTTTCTCAGTACCACAGAGTCAAATGCTAACCATGGGGTTCATGGGCTAGGTATATTAAGCACCTATATGGATTATTTATCATGGTTTGCCTGACACCTAAATCAGGAAGACCTTGAGAGTGTCTTTTTTTCTTTATTGGTGAGGATTAGTTGTTATCTATTGATTTTAGGTGAAGATTTTGATATTTATTTCGGTGTAGTTCTGCTGCTGAAGTTTTGGTTGTTTACTGCTCAAGTAATGAAAGTAGGTCTGGATGGTTGGTTGTTTATTGCTGAACTCTGGATGTTGAGTATGAGAGTGGCTAAAAAGACACCGCACATACTAATAGGGTTAAAGTTGCTAAAGTGACAGACATTCACCAATGTTGCAGTACGGTAAATGAAGTATTTATTTACATATATATCCATTAAACTTTTAAAAGACGTGTCATTATGTCCGTTTCTTAACTTGCAGCTTGTTTAGCGGTTTAAAAAATTGATTTCGAAAATAGGGAAACCACAAAATAGAGTTGTTTTGCCTAATTATTTTATAGATTATTATAGATAATTTTTCTACCTTTCCATTCCTTACTCGTATCATATAGAAAACAAGGCAGCCAAAAAAACGATTTTTTGTTCCATTCTTGATCGTTTTGTCTAATTCTTACTATAGATTATTGTAAGTAATCTTCTTACCTTTCAAAGGACACCAAAGTTCAAAAAAATTCACCAAGTTTAAACCGATCTATTAAGCACCCTCTTATTGTTTTTTTTTTTTTTTTTTAAGATTTAGAATGATAATGTTTTAACTTTTCATCGAGTATTCAACTATTCATAGGAAAGTGAAATGTCAATGAGGAAGAAGATGACTAGACCTCTAGACCCGAATCTTGTCCAACAGACATCCAACTTTGTATATGTGTTAAGAAGTTGGTGTCCAAAAATCACAACAATCCAATTACATTCGTGACTTGGGTCTAAGACGGTTAGATTGTAATTGTTGAAAACTATTACGAAAATGGATTAATTCGTGACTTCATATGATTAAACTAGCTGGATCATGATTGATTTAGTTGGATCACAGATCAAATCAAGATTTATTTATTGGTCCATCATTATCTAATCCATTAACCCACACTATTTATCCTCAATTTACGGGTTTGATTTCTCCTGACTCGAAGTTATTACACTTTTTGGTCTATGATGCACCCAACTTGACCAAAGTATCATTACTGATTACTCTGATTTTTTATTCATTTCTTTTAATTTTTAAATTTTAAGCACTTCTGGAAATAAAAATAAAAAATATTATATCCTCCCCTCAAACACCTCTCTCTCTACACTTCCTCTCTTTGCACTTTCTCCCTACTGATGAAGAACTCATATGGACAATATCCGTAATTTTAACCAAACTTCAAGGACCAAAAATGTAATTTATCACCTGTTTGAAGCATCCACCATGTTCATACGCAAGTCCCGTCGAGTAGTAGCTTTTATAAATCATATACGTAAAATGGACATAGATAACAAGTGAGACAATTTAATAAATTTTAATCGGGTACCTTTTTATGCTAGAAATATATCTTTAATAATCCATTTAATTTGCTGATATGACATAAACTAAATCTTCAATTATCGATCCTACGTGACACCAAATCAAGGATGTCTTCAATAATTGTTGTTGATGGGTGCTTAATTGACAAACATCTTAATTACTACAACTTATAATAATTTTCTTTATTTAAGTGTAGAGATTATTATGATTTTTGACTTTTCACCTTTCAATCTTAGACCTATTTTAAGAAATAGGATAAGATAACAACTAAGGTAATGAGTAGCAAGAGTAACAAGGTTCGGTTTATGTTAGGATCAAGGTGCTTATCACTAGGCTAAAAGGAATTTTTTGTGGTCAATGCGCTACATTTTTCTTATATATTGACTAGCGTAGCTGCCTAAGAGTTCTATTTTTACGGGGTAGCTTTAGCTGTTATATTGACAATCAAATATCCAACGGTTTAAGTTGATTGTACTTGTCAAGAATACAAGTTATAGTTGTTTTGAAATGTTTTCAATCTCCTAAATGGATCTATTCGGTCAAAATAGTTTTTTTTCTTGGATGTGAATACTATGTTACCTTAGTTATATATAATATTCGTTTTATGAAGTAGAGAAATACAAACATGTGCATTATGCAAGAAGAGAATGAAAATACTAAATAAATGGAAAAACAAAAACAAATTATATTTGAAAATAAATTCTAAAAAATAAATAAAAACATATTTAAAAGAATAGAAAAAATGCAATAAAGCAAAGCTACAGGAGGAATGGAAGTCCGAAGCCATATCGTTACCTTTTTTTTCTCTTTGCAAAATGAAAGAAGCAAAATGAAAGTGGTAAAGATTGAACCCAAAATCTTATTAGAAGAGCTTATTACTACGTCAAACATTCGTTTGTGTATAGATTCAGATAGACAAATATATAATATAATTTATTAATTTATATAAAAAAGAATAAACAACACACCGTTCATTCTTCCTAATAAATAATATTATATATAATATATTACTAAAATACCTTTCTTTTAAGCCTTTGGTTCATTTTGATCCAAAGGACTATATTAAATATTTGGTTTCTTAATTTATATAATTTACGAAAGATTCACTTTTAT
Source organism: Drosophyllum lusitanicum (assembly GCA_032274825.1). NCBI lineage: Eukaryota > Viridiplantae > Streptophyta > Magnoliopsida > Caryophyllales > Drosophyllaceae > Drosophyllum > Drosophyllum lusitanicum. The sequence continues at coordinate 24,396 of JAUEJL010077256.1, forward strand.
GAACATGCAAACAAAATGCGATTGCAATCTGGATGAAGGTCAAGAACCCTTTTCGATGGAGGCGAAGAAAAATTTTGGGCATCAAACGGAAAATACATGGAGTGATCGAGTGTGTTAACAACTAACAAAGGTATACGATGGAGGGTTCTGGTCGCCGACCATGGTTGATTAGGGCACAAGAAGGAGATGAAATAGTTTGATTAGGGCACCAGTTGGATATTGCTTATTTTTATATTATAGTTATAAAAAATAAGATATAAAATCATAAAGCCATTTGTAAAAAAAATACTTTTTTTAATAAATATAAGGTAAAACATAATTAATATTCATATGTCCAAAAACTTTAAACTATTTATATATTTAAAAAAAAATATTGAACACGAAAAATTTTATTTTCTTCTATTAAATCTTTCTACCTCATTCTCCCATTCACTAAGTGACACTAGAAAACAGAAAATCTACTAATTATCTATCTTTATTTTATTTTGGGCAAATTGCATGAAAATGCTATGAACTTTGTCTTAGTTACCATTGTATACAACCAACTTTTTTCTTAAAAACAATACATTCAATTTTTTATAATTCTTTCATTGTATTCAAATAACTTTTTTCTGTGTCTAGTTTTTAGTTAACATTATATACAATGAACTTTGTCATAAGTCATTGTATACAACAACTTGTATACAACGAGAGGATTATGAAAGTTGATTGTATTATTTTTTAAAATAAATAGTTCATTGTATACAACAGTAACTAAGACAAAGTTCATTGTATTTTTGTATAATTTACCCTTTTATTTTTAATTTTAACACGTATATTACTATTAATATTAATTAGTAATAGGGAGATTCTATTTGGACTCCCCTCATAATCTAAATGACCCCCTTTGATATGACATTTGTCAGTGTAAAACCTACATTGAAAAATGTAATTAAATGATTTGACATATATGGTATATGAGAGGAGGGGGCCAAGTAGTAGCACTCTTAGTAACTAATGTAATACCTATGCGTCGTTCGGGTATACAAATTTTAATGTATTTTTATTCAAAAATACAATCCCATAATTACAAACCCATAGACCAGCTCTATACTTCCAACTACTTTTGTTACTATCACCATACTCTATTCTTACATAATTCCAAATGGAAATGCGATTCAATTTTATGAACATTTGAGAAAATGGATAAATTACACCCTACCCACTGCCCGCAAACAAAAAGGTTTAATAATCTTAGGATCGCACATCAACATTGCAAAAAATCAAGTCAATCACTTAAAGCATCCTATGTAGATACTCTTGTGGAAACTTTTAACTCTCCTCTAATAGCATAGGGTGTACCAATGCTTGGGCATCCCATGCTACGTGCCACATCAGCATAACTCACTTCATGCTTCAGCCATGCTTAAACACCCGTACTACTACTCATGCTTCGCACGCTTCAAAATTTTATATTTAAAAAAAATACCTTCTCTCATCTCTACTCTCTCCTCTCTCCTATTTTCTCTCTTTCTCTCTCTCTCTCCTCTCTCTTCGGCGTTCAAATACCGCACATATGCTATTTTTCGGTACCGCATGGAGGGGGGTGGTGTGCCCCTCGGTACCGACCGGTCAAATCAGCATGTCGATGAGATGCTTTATGTACACATGATGGTCTAAATTTCCAAACCCACGAGCATGCCATAAAGCGGAGTCGTTCCTTTGCGAGTCAAATTCCATCACAAGTTCAAATTAGATTTCACATACCATAAGACGAAACCCTTTCAGACAAGAAAATATGACTCATCCGCATAGACACCCTCCCAACCAAACATGCATAAGTGGGTCAAGTGTAAGACAAATATGCACAATGGACTTCCTTGTATTAAAAATTTACATTCAGGCGGTCTTTTTCCAACAGTATTACGACACCTTGGTGGTTGTTCTGTATATTACCAGCCTCACGAAAACCTCAAAAAAAGGCCAAGTTTCTATAAAACCCACGAACATGACATGTTTTCTTGGTCAATAAAAATATTTTATTTCTTAATTTCCTGCCTCTAATTAAATTGATGGCATTTTTAAATATAAATAAAAAACTAACTTCAATTATTTCTGTTAGACAATCCTATCCGTTCGTTTTGATAAAATATAATCTCAATCATCTATTTAAATCGAAAATGCAATTTAATTATGACTTTTAAGAGTTAAAGTTCTTTAATTTAAATTAACATTATTAGAGATAATTTCATAGATGTCCTTAAATCTTAAAATATTGTATTTGTCCACCCTAATTTATAAATATCATATTTATCATTTATAAAATTTCAAAGTATCATATTTAACTAAATCCTTAGTTGTATCATTTTAAAATATTTTATAATAAAATTAAATTCTTTTTAATTATAACCAATAAATATTGAGCAAATTGCATTAAAATACAATGAACTTTGTCTTAGTTACCATTTTATACAATCAACTTTATTTTCTTAAAAATAATACAACCAACTTTCATAATACTCACATTATATGCAACTTGTTGTATCTTATGAAAGTTATGACAAAGTTCACTGTATACAATGGTAACTAATTAACCAACAGACACATAAAAAAGTTGTTTGCATATAATGTGAGGATTATGAAAGTTAATTGTATTATTTTTAAAAATTTAAAGTTGGTTGTTTACAATGGTAACTAAGACAAAGTTTATTGTATTTTAATGCAATTTGCCCAATGAATTTTTGACCTTATTGATTCTAATTTTAACAAATAATGATCCGCTGACTTGTAAAAGAAATACAATCACGTCTTTTCGTATAATAAATATTTGACCTTATTGTTTCCATCACATGTCTGGTTGTTGACACCGTCTGACACCGTTTTTTTAAAACTTTTACGTCTTTCGCGTTTTATAATTATTTAGTACTTTTTAAGCCAACCCGTAGTTATATATACTCTACTAATTCTATAAATTACCCTATAGTACAAACGGTAAACGTAATATTTGAAGTCAAATAACCATGGAGTTACTATATATCAAATTAGCAAAAGCATAGCATAGGTTTTTTTTTCCAGCAAACATTACAATGTCACTTAGCTTCTCTTATCGCACAAAGTTTACGTCAAAGCTTGCAATCTTTTCTCACATTAGATTTTGTGCCGAGCTTCCCAAAAAATGGGCATCCTTTTCTTACTTTTGTTAGATTGTTTCAATGGTGGCTCTTAAAGCTGGCAATTTCTGGGTCGACCCGAAACCATATACGAATCCGACACGAAAAAAGTGACACGAACCCGAAACGGGTCAAAAGCGGGTTGACACGAAATTGACACGAAAATAAATGGGTCGGGTTAGGGTCAACCCGCCAACCCGAAAATGACCCGTTTATAAGTAAAACTATAACATTTT
>JAUEJL010077257.1:0-15752 GCA_032274825.1 Drosophyllum lusitanicum
AATTCTTTGAAAATTTTTATAACGACTACAATGTCCTTTATTGTAAAGATTTCGGTAGTACAAACAAAAAAGGGGGGAAAAGTAAACCTAAGATCAATTCAAAGTTCCAACATTTTATTTAAATTAGGTTTTTATGTCATCTTTAGATCAATTTAAGAAAAAGATATGTTTTCAAGAAAAACTTTTTGATCTCTTATCATACTCGTGACCATTAACATTTTGTGATATAAATAAACATATAATATAATTTATTTATTATATGGTAGTAAAAGGCGTGAGATACATTCACTATGTGGATCACGACTATGATACCGGTGCATGCCAAACACGTGATAACGTAGCAAACTCCAATTATTCTTCTACAAGTTATTTACAATTTAACCATTATGTCATAATATTTCTTTTACTTTTTACAGCAAACTCACACACGTATCCTACACTTTGTATAAATTGAGACTTGGAACTTTTAACTACGTTGCGTTAATGAATAATGATAGCTTAGTCGTTAGAAACGTAAACATATAAGGAATGTACATTTACCTATCTACGGGGGTGGACCTAAGATTTTTATTGATTGGTGGCACCATATGATGACTTAAATAAAATTAATTAAGATTGAGAGTTTTTTTTAGTTTTCCGGTTAATCGTGTCGGGTTAACGAGGTTTCAGTTGTTGTATGGATAGTTTAGGACCAAAATCTAAAACAAAACACAATTTATATAAAAGCTTGTTAATTAAATTATTATATTTATGGCAAACTAAAGTATTTTAAAGGTATAATTTGAATATCGAATTATATCTAATCATTTTTTGAAATAAAATTCATTTTTCATTAAAACGTTAGAATTTTTCACTTCGTCTGTAAAAATGACGGGTGGCCTGTGCCATCTTCGGACCAAGGGTAGGTATGCCCATGCCTATGTATCAATTGGCGTAGGAAAAATGTAAAATATCACGATATATTGAGGGGCAATATTGTCAAATAACATATATATTGGAATGCCGATTTCTCTCCTTTTCTTATTCTTTTCCTCTTTAGTATGTATGTTTTGGACAGAAGTGAACATTTCTATATATGTTTATAATTTTAAGTTAACTGTTATGAAAAGTTATTTATTTTTTTTAGAAAAGGTTATGCATGTTAGGCCTTTGGTTAATGTAGAGTTATTGCATTTAGTTTACACTAATAGATGTTGCATGTGTACCAATCAAACTATTCAAACATCATTTTCATTCTATTACTTAAATTGCAATTTTGTTGTTAAATGTTGAAAGAAAATACTTCAATCATTTGTGATTTTATTTATAAAATCATAGTTGAATAATTATCCAAATAGAATTTGGAACTTTTTCTGTTTTAGGTTAACTCCCAATAATTAAATTTGTTACAACTCGTTATATGTTTTGCTAAATTTTATTGCTTTGAACTTATTAACTTGACAACCAATCAAACAAACAATCACACACAACATATCCAAACACCGCTAGAAAAACCATTTCTTATAGGCAAGGAACAGTCAGCTTATATCAAAGGTAGAAGCATTCTTGACGGGTCTTTGATGTTAAATGAAAACATTAGTTAGGCTAAAAGGAATAAGAAATCATTACTCTTTTTAAAAATCGATATAGAGAACGCTTTTGATTCCTTAAGTTGGAATTTTTTTAACTTTACTCCAGATCAAATGAATTTTGGTCTTAAAAGAGGGATATGGGTAGATGGTTGTCTTAGATCTTCGATGATCTCGGCACTTATTAATGGTTCCCCATCTAAGGATTTCTCTGTGTCACGTGGTGTTCGTCAAGGAAACCCAATGGCTTGTTTTCTTTTTTTATTGCCATAGAAGGCTTGAATGTGGCTATGCTTGAAGCTAAAAACACAGGGTATTTTGATGGACTAAAAATGCCAAATAATGATCCAATTATTTCATATTTTCTTTTTGCAGATGATGCCTTATTTGTTGGTAAATGGTATTTGGTAGCTGCTAAATTTGTCGAATCTCATACGAGTTTTTACGTGCTTTGTAATACCTATTTTCTAATGTAAATGAAATAATAAAATTTATGAATAGTCAAGTGTTGAGATGTAGTATTTATACAATCACAAATTACATTATAGAACAATCGCAAATCTTGAGATTTTTTGTATGAATCGCAAATTGACTAAAATAAGAATAGCGGATCGCAAATTAGAAGACCCTTATCTGAATCGCAAATTACAGCTATAGCCGAATCGCAAACCAGGATATATGAACTGGAATCACAAAACAAGCCTTAAAAAGGAATCACAAATTAACTTTATGCTATGAATCGCAAATTAGAAACTTGTAATCGCAAACTGGTCCAAGTGTTAGCGTGAATTGGGCCAAGAACATGAATCACATACTGATAGTAAGGGCTTGAGTGAATCACAAATTGAGAGGGGTACAATGAATCGCAAAATGGAATTTTGGGTTTGAATTGTAAACTTTGAATATTATTAGGGATTGTTACTCCTCAGTCGAGTCTAATGATATCATAATTTATAATTGTAGGTGCTTGCCAGTAGTTGCTTAAATTCTAGATACTAGTTGTGTGAATTGTGGTTAAATACTTGAACTACGAATTAGGTAAGTTTTTACTTACTCATTATACTGTGTTATGTACATGTTTTACATGTTTATGTGTGTAACATTTATAAAAGGATGTACTATGATGATGTGTTACTCGAAATATGTGAGGTGACGTATTTGTGTAACCATTCTATGTATCGTCTGCTGGTGTACTTATGTGTTGTTGAATATTATGACGTGAATTAATAATTGAGGGGGTTATTTGGATGTCGGTGAGCATCAAGGTTGAGTGGACCATCAGGTCGGAGTGAGGCAATTGTTAGATGCTAGTAGGCATTAAGGTCGAGTGGACCAATATTCTGGAGTGAGGCGGTTTTTAGATGCTGGTGGGCATCGTGGTCGAGGGGACCACATGTGCTGACATGATGAGATGCATTGTGATATGTTGTACTTACGGTGTGTGCTACCCGCTATAAGGTGTAAAAAATGTGTAAGTTCACAAAGCTTTGTGCTTATTTATGTTTGTTGATTTTTTTAGGACCGTCTCGTGTGGACAAGAGCAAAGCGCCGGCATGACAACATCTTCTTCCGCAAACGTTTTAAGACTTCGATATTTTTATTTGAACAAAGATTTTAAATTTGAACCGTAAATCCATTGTGTTTGGCTGGTGATTTGAATATTAATTGTAAACACTTTTGATTATTTATGCAATTGCTTTATTAATTTTTTTGGGGGGCGTTACATGATTTCATCTTGGATTAGGCCTGATTACGTTAATTGGGTTATTGTTAGGTTTTATTGTAACGCGTGAGCTTTTCCTTTTAAGTATTTGGTATTACCCGTTGGATCATCAATGTCAAAGTGTGTTGTCTCGCAACCTCTTCTTAACAGATTTCAGTCTAAACTCTTGTCTTAGAGAGCCTCCGCTCTTTCAGCAGCTGGTAGAATGGTACTTTGTAAATGGGTCTCTTAGCTCTTATTTTTTTTCATTATACAAGGTTCTCGGAGTTGTTTATTTGAACTTGAAACTTTTAGTTGCAAATTATATTAGGGGTGGTTCTCATAGTTATAAAAAGATCGCTTAGATTGCTTGGAATGATATCTTGGCAAAGAAAGAACGTGGAGGTCTAGTATAGGTAGTTAATAAATTACTTATTAGGATATAAATTGCATGATCACAAGTCTAATAAATTAGAAGTGATTTCTTATGTCCAAGTGTGTCAAATGCTAAATATGCAAGCCTCAAATAAATATCTTAGGATAAATTTATTGGACAAACAAGGTTTATAAAGAAAAGAATTGATTTATCAAAGATAAGATGAGATATTATAAATAATGAAAATATTGCAAAGATCCAGACAATTTTTTATATAAGTGAAAAGAAGGTCATACAATCTTCCAATTTTCATAAAACCCATTTTTCTAATATATTTTCAAGATTTGAATTCAAAATGCTCTCACACACTACCTAGTTGTATAGTACACATATAGACATTATGTTAATGGTTTGCAATATAAAAATACTGATAAAAGCAAAGACATGACAACATAAAAAGTTCAAATATCAAAAGTCAAAAAGTTGGGCTATGTTGGCCCCCACAACCGACCTTGGGCTAGAGCCATCAGTCTAGTAGGCCGGTTTTTTTACTTTTTGTCTTGTCCTATAAAAGGCATACCTTTGGTGATTCTTAAGTTGTTAACAAACATTCATATATTGAAGAACAACTCAAAAGGCAAAAGAAAAACAAGAGAAGTAGAAGAATAAGAGAGTTAGAGCTTCATATACACATCTATTTTCTCTATTGTTAATTTTTGTGACGAAAGAACATATTTTATTGTAAACACTTTCTTGGTGTTGAGAGTTTGTTGTTTAGTTCTAAGGAAAGAACCTAGTTATGAATTTTCGTAAGGTAGTCATTATCTTAATAAATTAGTGACAAGGTGCTAAAGGTGATCATTACTTTGAGAAATTAGTGATAAAATGTTTAAGGTGATCACTATCTTAGGAAATTAGTTATAAGATGCTTAAGATGATCACTACCTTAAGAAATTAATGAAACTTTGTAAAGGTGATCACTACCTTCTTAGTGAGACGGTATGCCGGTGATCTACTCTATTTGAGAGATATGCTGCTAGTGAAGACAACTCTTGGATTGAGGCTAAGGAGTGGACATAGTTTGGATTCGTTAACATCCAACTGACCCACTATATATCTGGTGTCATCATTTCTCTTTCCTTAACTCTTTACATACTTGCACATATATATACTCTTAAAGTTTATAAAAAGGTAATAATTTAAAATTTTAATAGCTACCATAAAAAGTATCCAACCCCTTCTAGTTTCTATAGCTCTTATTTCTAAATGGTGGTGGAGGTTGAAAGTATAATAGTTCCTTTTGGATTAAAGTCATTCACTCCTTACTTGGTTTTCGAAGGTCTCAGGCGATTTTAAAGAAGGTGGAGTATGGCATTCGTTTACAAGCATTAATAGACTTTTTCTGTTGAATATTGTCCCACATTTAACAAGTGTGACTTTGCAATGTGCTTAATAAGGGTCATGAGTTACTCTACTCATTGCCAATTGGTTTTGAGTTGGAACCTCACAAACTTACATGATATCAGATGCAAATCTACACATTTCACGTAACTCATAAGTATCCACATGTTAGGCGACAAAAAAAGGAACACCACACGTGAGGGGACGTGTTGAATATTGTCCCACATTGGACAACTGTGACTTTACAATGTGCTTAATAAGGTTCATGGGTTACTCCACTCATTGACAATTAGTTTTGAGTTGGAACCCCACTAGCTTGCAACTTCAAGCTGTGAACATTGATTTAAGCTCTCCATTTGTTAGTAACTCGGTTCAAGGGCAATGTAGATTAGGCCCGTTGAAAATAACAAATAACCAAAAAAACCGACCGACCCGATCAAGGTTCGGTTAGATCGGGTTGGTTAAATCGGGTATCGGGTAGGCTTGATCGGTTTGTTCGGGTTACCCGAATCAATTACATTTATCGGTTATTTTATTTTTAATTCGGGTATACCCGAATTACCCAAAAAAATTAAAAAAGGGGGAATTTAATCTATATCCATGTAAACTTTATTAATTACATATATTCTTCTAAACCTTTAAGTTACATTAATATTTTTCTAAAAGTTGCAAACTCTCGTATACCAAATAAAAAAATTAATAATAATTAAATCATTTAGAAATTAACAAAACATCCCTAATAAAATTTAAATGTAAAATCTTCACTTTTGTAAAAGAAAATTTGCTTTGTTTAGCTTGGTTTCATGTGTAGAATAAAAGTGAAAATTTAGTTCTTTGTTTCTGTTTACTTTGTAGACCAAGAATTATATATAGTTATACACTAAAAAAGATTGAATAAGAAGAATTATATACGTTAGTTTTTAGCTTGATATGTTTACTGCTTTTGTTTAACTTAGTTTCTTTTTGTGGTGGTAATGAGTTTATATTTGTTTCTAAAAATAAATCATCAAAAGCATAAAATAAATCAAAGTTAATATTTTTTGTTATACCCGATACCCGTTATAACATAACCGTACCCGAATTTACCCATAACCTATACCCGAATATTAAATACGGTTCGGTTAGCAGTTAATATCCTATAATTAAAATAACCAAATTACCCAACCCGAATTAACCAATAACCGAAAAAAAATAACCGAATGACACCCCTAATGTAGATCACACATAGCTCGGTCCAGGAAGCTAAATCCCTTGGGTGTCTTATCGGTTAGTTCTTTGAGAAACTTAATCGATTAAGTGGGGGAGAGTTGTAATACCCAAATTTCTGAAATCAATAAAAGGATACTTAATTGGCAAAAAAATTGTTATTATTATTATTATTATTATCATCAATGTTATGTCCAATTCGAGACGTAATTAAATTGTGAACTAAGTAAGCCTTTTTGGGCTCAATGAAAATTAAAGAAGGATTGTTACAAGATGAAGGATTAAATGAATGGGCTTGAGTTGTCTTGGGCCCATCCTTATAAGGAAGTGTATAAATATAAGATTAGGGCTCAGCCCCCAACACCTAGCTACTGTTTCATTCATTCAAAGAAAATCAATGTGTGTTTGTGTGTGTAAACTCTCAAAGAACAGAGGAGAAGGAGAAGGGATCGAGAAGCATCTGAGAACTTAAGAAATTGGAAGGAGAATCATCATGTAATGTTTCTTACTTCATTATGGTCATGTAGACATCAAATCCTACTCTATTTAAGTGATGATTGAATGTTTAGCAATATGGGCTTTTGGGGTTTTGGTGTATACGAGAAAACCAAGAAAAGTTGAGATTAAACCCTCTAGTACTAGATAAAATACAAACTAGATAATACTTGGTCCGACTTACAGGTACTTAGATGATGTAAGAACCGACTTAGGGCCTAGTGTGTGGTCCGACTTACACTTTAGCATGTGGTTCGACTTACGACCCTGGCAGGGTTCGATTTGGGACCATAGTACTTGCACAGAATGAGTAAGGGACTTACACCTGATATTAACCCAGATAGACCTATTGCCAATCGAAGAGTAACCACAAGTGAATTTCTAATTAAAAACTGTGTGACTGAACTGCAAACATGTGAGTACCCTTACTTATAATCTAAACTGGTGATATTTGTGACTATGACATATGTTATGTGTTATATGATACGATGTGCTTGTTAAATGATGAAACCGTTCACTTCGGTGACGGGAATAATGAGACCGTTCACTTCAGTGACGGGAATGATGAGACCGTGTACTTCGGTGACGGGAATGATGAGACCGTTTTCGGTGACGGGAATGATGAGACCGTTCACTTGGTGACAGGAATGATGAAACCGTGCACTTCGGTGACGGGAATGATGAGACCGTTCACTCCGGTGCCGGGAATGATGAGACCGCCCTACTTCGGTAGCAGGAATGATTGAGATTGATTATGTGATGACTGGTTTTGTTGTAAGTAATGTGCTCGTTAAGCCTTGTGCTTACGGTTGTTATTTAACTATCTTTTCAGGTGGTGACCATGGCGAGGCTCCAGCTCGTGCTTGATAGCTCATCTTCGATAAGCTTCCGCGACGTTTTTAAACTACTTTAAGTTCCCCTTGTAATTGACAATTATTGATGTTAAGTCCGGTACTTCCGCTTAAACAATTACTTGAGTTGTAATTTTTATATCCGACAGCATTTATTTCAATATCTATCAATTGTTAGTTTGAATTGATTACAAAAAATTGGGACGTTACATGTGGCTTGCAAATTGTTAGGCTTAACTCGATTCCCTAGATTAATATCATAGTATGTCGATTGATGTTTAAAAGATTGGCCACTAGGATAAACTTGGTGAAAAGAGTTATTCCAATCACTAATCTATTGCAACGAGAATGGCTACTAAGGTTAAAGGCAAGCAACTACAAGTGTTTAATACGGTTTTCTAATTCTGTTAGATCATTTGGGACACATAGACAACATAGTTTTTAACTTGAACTCGGTGTCTTTTGTTTTTTTATAACTAATTACGTAGTTTATCTTTCTTTTGGATGAATAACGAGTGAAAGGGGAAAGCTTGGGAGAAATTTAATTTGGGTAGATTGATGTTATTATCTAAAGTCGAAGCCTCTTTTGTCATTTTGTTTTGTTTTCTCGTTGACTTTTTACCTTTTTCTAATAAAATTTCATTAAAATAAAAAGATGAACCATTTCTCTGATATTTGAAGAAAATAAAACATTATTTTTTTCAATTCAATAATCTTTAATGGCTTTACCAAAATTCTGATATTCCAAAAGATTTGATTGGGCCCGAGAAGATCTAAAGAAAAAACAAACATGTGATTTTTTTCAACCACCATAGCAAAGAGTCTTGATCCAGTCAGAATGAAAATTGGAAAAAAATATATATAAATAGAAACCAATAAATATTTGTTTAAAAAAAACTTTTTCCTTCAAAAACAACGGTTGGAGATTATGAAAAAATTAAATTAATTGTTGTAACGTTGGCCGTTTCTATTTTAGTTGGAATATTAATCGAGACTTGTATAATTTTAGTTGATGTATTAAGAGTTTTTTTTAAAGAAGCAAACAGACGTCTAAGACTTGTATAATGTTTATGCATGACCGTTTTCGAGTATATAAAATTTAGCTTGTTTTCCAATAAGAAGAAGATTCGTACATTATCGAACTTAGCTATACACAGATCATTCAAGGTATTAGTAAGATTTGTTAAGAAAAAAAGCAATGACCTTTGTATAAACTTGTATAATTTTGTTAAGATAAAAATTGGAACGGCTTGGATATCAGCTTTTGGCATGACAGGTGGATTACCAATTGTCCCTTGAAGCTTGATTTCCCAAGACTTTACAACAAGTTCGGGAGGGATGGAAAATTAGTAAGTGAGATGGGTCACTGGAGGGACAATTGCTGGGTTTGGGACATCGGAGATACATCAACTTTAAGAGGAAGAGTCACGAAGGAATATACTCAGCTATGCACGTTGTTACAGCTAGTGGAACTATTCAAGGACAAGACCGATGAGTGGAATTGGAACCTTAGTAATAACAATTCATATTCAGTAAAATTGATAAGGGATCTGAGGAGTTAGTCTCGTGTGACTACACCTACACAATAAAATCATTCAGGTCATTTATATTACCAAAGAAAATTTGTATATTTAGTTGGAGGGTGGACCGTCAACGGCTTCCGGTGTGGGTGAATCTAGATCAAAGAGGTATAGATGTGCCTTCTTTACTTTGTCCCAGACGTGATGAGCATTGTGAAAACACTTCACATGCGATTTTTTGTTGTCCTATGTTACACAACCTGTGGTAAAAAATACATCAGTGGTGGGGGCTTCATTTCAGAGGGGGGGATCCTTTGAAGACTTAAGTACGATGGTTGTGTCTACAATGTTTGTTTCCACGTTAAAGATTTGGAAGCTGGTGATCAGATCGGCAGCTTATCTTATTTGGTAGTCTTGTAATGAGTTGATCTTCAATGGGAAATCACAAAATCCAAACTTTATGTTGTTCGATATTAAATTATCAACATTTCAATCGGTCAAATTAAGATCCAAAGCGGGGGCTCATCTCTCCTTGAGTCATTGGTTATCTGCTCCGGCTACTATGCAATTTCGTAATTTTTAAGTATAGCAAGGGTGCATTTCATTTATACAGGTCGGGTTGTAGAGCTCTATATTTGTTCGGTTCATGTTCTGTAATTTTAATATCTCCCAATAAAATCTTTTGGCTTTTCAAAAAAAAAGTTTTTATTATAGATTAATGATGTATGACTAAATTTATTGAACCGTAGAATAATGCCTCACATCAGATTAAAATAATTTTGTAATGTGTTTAATAATGGTTTTAAATTACTCTGCTAATTGTTAATTGGTTTTGAGTTTTTGGGTTCCGGGTTGAAACCAATTGATTTTGAGTGAAAGAGGCTATGATTATTATTAAGTATATTATAAAGTTATTTTTCGATCAATGTGTGACTTTAATCTACAGTCAACTCCTTTCCAAATATAGAATTTAATTGTTTATTAATCAAAGAAGGTGTATGTTTATAACTATCAAATATCATTTGTATATCGCTATTGGTGGATCTTTATAATCTTTAGGCCATACGGAGTGGATTAAGTAAGACGTCGGTACGTACCATCTACGTGGTCATTGGTACTGTAGGTATACACCATTCCTGCCTTTGAAGCACTGGAAAAGTTGAATTCTTTTTGGCAAGGAATTAGAGAGAGAAGATAGAGAGGAGAGATGAAAAAATAACTATTAAAAAAATGTTTGAAGTATATTAATTATTAGCATTTTTAGATTTTGGTATTAATAAATAAAATTAAAGTATAAAGTATAAATGATATGACGTTAATATGAAATAAAGTGTAAGAAGAATGTTGCCAGGTATTTCTCTGATTTTATGTTTTACATTTTAGATTATTTAAACCATAGATTTCATTGAAACTTTCAACTCAATTGTAAGGTGTATATTTATAACTAACAAACTTCATTGCCTAATTTTTTTTTATAATCCTTATGTTTTCACCACATATGTAATTAACATATTTTCTACTTAAGTAATATTAGAGGCACGTCTATCGTATGACTACAACAAATACTCTATCTTTATATCTATCTATTTTTTTTTTTAATTAGACTGGTTTAACACCTCGTGAATAAATACGAATTATGATTGTGTATGGCGTTAAAAAGTACTAAGATATAAAGTAAAACAATTCTAAAATATAAATAGATATATAAAATCTCTTAAAAAGAGGTAAACTTATTAAAAATCAAACATTCATACATAACATCATTATCAAAGTTTTTATAGAATCCTCTTTATAATCAAATTTGAATTTTTTTTAACTTAATACAATTAGTATACGTGTTTGCATAAATAACCATGAAAATAGATAGATGCATTTATAAAATGATTTGAATAAATTCTTTTGTTAAGATATTTAAGTGTTAACAAAATAAATTCCTTAAAAATGTCATTAAAAGAATCAACTAGTTCGTAAACCTCTAAGAATGTTAAAATTTTAAAAGTAAAATAATAAACTTAACACTTTTTGAATATATATTAAAGATTGGTGAGAGTATGTCACATAGAAGAATTTGGTATGACTAAAAAAAGCAAATATTGTATGAGAAGTTTAAAAGCTAATGGAGTATACTAAATAATTAAAGGGTGGAAAATAATAAAATTGTTTTAAGTTTTTATTTAGGATAATAAATTACGGAAAGAGGATGGCGACGGTGAAGGGACACATGTTGATGATTTATTTAAATAATAAAAAAAGAAAAAGAAAAAAACAAAAGAATATAAAAATATGAATAAATGTGAATGTGAATGTGAACGCGCGTTTCATGTGAATTCCTTTTTCACGTTGTCCTATTGAAGCACACACGGCATTCACGTTCTGATCACGTGTCTATTTACTGAATCGTCACACGTCCCACCACCACGTGCCTTTCACCTTACTCCATACAATCAAACGCCACGCCTTCCACCCACACCCACCTTTTTCATTTATCCAAATACATTTTTATTTTATTATTATGATTATTTTTAATTATTATTTCTTTCCAAAATCTATTTCCTCCTTGCTTTTTTATTATTATAAATAAAAGAAAATACTATGAATGCGATGATGTGTACCTTTTGTAACAAACAAATACTGTTTTTATGATTAATTAAATTCAAATATATTAAAATTAGTTTGTAAAGATAGTGTTATATTGTAATAAACTAAATAATAATTTACTTAAATAATTTATAAAAAACAAAACAAGAAGTAATAAGGATTTACTAATTAGATAATCATTTTTAAAATATAATTAAAATTCATAAAAGAGAAACTAGATTTGTTTCTATGATTCTCTTTGGTAGCTAAATGAAAAAAAATAAATTATAATCATATTTGATTAAACTCTATCATCCTCTGGTGAATTCAAGTAGTTTCCAAATAATAAGCTGGAATTAATTTGAAAGACAATAAAATGTTTTTTTAATGTTTATTAACTATTTTAAGTACAAGTACTTTTCTACATCTTTTAATGTTTTTTATGTCAATCAATTATGTTTAACAACACAGAAATGGTTGGAAGCATTATGTGTCATTGTGTTTATGTAAGAGATTTCATAAATGGAGGTGATCCTTACATAACAAAATTAGTCATACATAACAACTTTATGCATCACTAACTTATACCATGTACAGTAACTGTTTGTACCTTGTTATGTATGGTTGAAAATTGTTGTATACAGATCAGCTCCATTTCACAAATCACAATTCTCATCTTTAGATAATTACATTCTGTCAAGGTGTTTATACTCTCGTTTCTTGAACTCAAAAGCCTCGTTATTTCGCTCCGTTATCAAATTTTTTAAGGAAGAAAATGGAAGAGAAAGAAAGGATTAAGTTATGTTTTTGAGTTGGAAGAAAATGGAGGGGATACCTTTCCTTTGCGAATCATCCCACGTTTTGAAGGATAAGTTTTTAACCAAATAGTCTCTCATTTCCCTTCTTAAAAAAA
This sequence comes from Drosophyllum lusitanicum, assembly GCA_032274825.1. Classification (NCBI taxonomy): domain Eukaryota; kingdom Viridiplantae; phylum Streptophyta; class Magnoliopsida; order Caryophyllales; family Drosophyllaceae; genus Drosophyllum; species Drosophyllum lusitanicum. The sequence continues at coordinate 12,610 of JAUEJL010077257.1, forward strand.
CTTGAAAACACACAACATTGATGGAATTCTTCTATTCCCCTTCTTGTCCTTCCAAAAAACAACTGAGAACACAGCGTTAGTGTCTCATAAAGTGACGAATATAAATTTAGATTATATCTTTTTATGTCTAAGAAGTGTTTATAGCATAGTTTGTCATTAGGTTATTAGGTTAAAGTGTTTTAGAATTATAATTTTCATGTTATTTTCTTTGAACGCTCTTCTAAATCTTTGTTCAAGTAATAATAAATACTGATATTGAAAAGTTTCAAATATCGGTATTATATCAGGAGTTTTTATTTGTATATACGATATTTTTAATAAGTTATAATATTTCTTCTGTTTTTTTACAAATTAATTATAAAGTTAAAGAGATGAATGGGTGTGTTTAGTTTGTTTGGTTTATGGTGTAATTTAACTTTGATGTCTCCTAAAATGGAGTAGAGGGCCAACGTTTGTTTCATGATTCCTAAATAAACCATCAAATATTTCCTTCCTTAAATTGATGCAGTGTGTCTTACACATCATGTTTAAAACATGTCTATAATTACAATCCAAAAAACAACCATTCTTTTTTAAATTATTTTCTAAATTTAAAAAAAATTCATTTTATTCACTAAATTAAATAATTTGTTAAGTAAAATTAAAATAATGAATTACTTTGAAACTATAAAAGTATAAGCAAGACAATTTTCATTTATCATAATCATATTATTAAGAATGTAATGTAATGTAATTATTGATAAAGCATAATTAAGAAGATTAAAATATTTAATTTAATTAGGTAAAAGAAAGAGAATTGGAATATCTAAGGGACAACGTATTGCCTCTTCCTTATATTCCACTCAATTGAGAGGGGCCTATTATCATCTAATTGTCCACATATTTTTTCATTCGCACCTTAAAGTAAACACAATTTAGTTGTCAAAATCAAATTATTTTAGATCTAATAAAATAGGTAAAAAAAAAATAGTAATAAACTTCATTATGATTGATTTAGACTCGTAGCTCTTATGAAAAAATGATATCTTCACAAAAAAAAACTAATGTTTCTATAAAAACACGTGTATCAGTAACTTGTAATATAGTTAAAGCATTTTATACCTTAAATCGGTGTTATTGATTGCACTTCACTCTCTCGGATACACACATGTCATATTACATGTCAGCAATCAACCCAACATGAACCTTGCAAGAAATTGGCAACCAATCATAGGTAAGGTGCAATCTAAGCTTTCTAGTTGGAAAGCCAAAAACCTCCCTTTTGGTGGTAGAGTCACACTTTGTAAGTCGGTGTTAGGTAACATCCCACTTTATTTTTTTTCATTATATAAAGCACCGTTGAAAGTTATATGATGATATTGAAAAGCTAAGGAGAAATTTTATTTGGGGAACAAATGAAGAGGGAAATTCTAAATTTTTTTGGGTAAATTGGCAAACAATGGGTGCGCCAAAAAATCTAGGCGGATTGGGAATTGGATCCTTATTAACGGCTAATATTGCATTATTAATCAAATGGTGATGGAGGTTGAAAATAGATGAAAAAGCATTATGGCCTTATGGGTTAAAGTTATTAAGGCTTTACATGGGCCAATGGGAGGTGAAAATTCTCTAATAGCCAATCCAAAAAGGGCTGGAACATGGTTAAATATAGCTAAAGCTGGTGCCTTTTTGTCTAATTTTAATGTTAAATTATTAATCCTGGGGATTTGTTTACAAGGCAGCCAGGCAGGTGGGTAATGGTCTATTGACACATTTTTGGGTTGATAGATGGGTGTGCTCAACACCTTTAAAGGATATCTACTCTGATCTTTATGACCTTGAAATGGATAAAAATTGTCTTGTTGCTTCTTGATTTTATGCAAATAGAGTTGTATGGTCGTGGTCAAATGATAATGATGTTGTGAGACTTTCAAACAGGATTGAGGCACTTGAAAACTCTTTACAACAGATTGTTTTATTTGATAATCTAGATGGTTGGAGATGGAATGGGGACACAAGTGGCGTCTTCTCGGTTAAATCTTTGAGGATGATAATCGACAACTTGTTAGTTATACCACAAACGGGTCAAGGTTTTTGGAATAAATGGCTACCTATAAAAGTTAATTGTTTCGTATGGCGTCTTTTACTTGGTCGCATTCCCACACGCACCAACTTGGCTTTAAGAGGTGTTCATATCATTACATGGTCAACAACATGGATGAAACAGTTGATCACCTATTTTATGATTGTGTTGAGGTGCAAACTCTTTGGAATAGGGTGCTGGATTGGTGTCAAAGTGGAAGTGGACCAACACTCTTGCTTGAATCAATTAATTGTGAATTTTGTAGAGAAAGGAAAGTCAAAAAAACAAAGAAAGTTCTTTGAAGCATTGACAGGTAGCCTATTGCGTATGTATGGAAAGAAATAAATAGGGTAACATTTGAGGAAGCAAGGTTCTCGGTTGTTAAGGTGTTCAATGAAATACATGCGTCTCTTTTCACTTAGATCAAGTTTAGATCAAGATGTAATCTCTTTGTTTGGTTTATATGGCGCTGTAATCCATCTTTATTATTTTAGCATGTAACTGTTCTTCTAGCTTCTTGCTAGAAGGCTATTTTGATATATTAATATAATTTGGTTGTTAGACGGAGATGATAGCTATGTCGAAGCTCCTTGTCTAGCTTCCTTTTCTTGGTGTTTAAAAAAAGCAATCAACCCACTTACACACACCATAATGTCTGCTCGAAATGCGAGTGCAATAATTGAAAGAAAATTAATCCGTACACAACGATTTTTAGTCATACACAACAAGGTAAAAGCAATTAATTAATACACATAATATAAGTTAATGATGTATAAAATTATTAAGTATTATCATTTTTGTTGTATAAGGATCACTTTTTTATTGATACCCTGATAAAAATTGAAAACAAAATCTCGTACTTTGCTTTTTTTAAAGTGTATGTGCCTAACTCACGTTTCATAAAATTCATGAACTCAAATAACATGGATTGATTATCATAAGTTGAAAGTAAATTTGATATATCCTAGGTATTAGGTGAGTTTGGGAGTTGGGACCCATTTGTCAAACATCTTTGATTTATTATTATAGAATTGAGTAGAAGGCGATAAGTTTGAGCATCACTCATTATTAATGAATATAT
>JAUEJL010077268.1:0-15751 GCA_032274825.1 Drosophyllum lusitanicum
ACCGTTATTATTGAGAATTATTTAATAAGGCTTGATTTTCTCAAAATACCCCTCATTAACGGTGGTAGTGGTGTTTGATTCCTTATTTACAATTATGTCATTCACATTCTTAGCTATTGATTTATTTTAATCAAGGGTCAAGATTGGTTCTCATAGTTCTCGCACCAAAATCAGTTCTTGTGTAAACACTCCCCTATATGGCTATATGTATGTTTGTATGTGTGTGCGCGCGCGTGGTTCAATGCCTTACTCATAATTTTAAGAAATTTGAAGCTAGAATTTTCTACTAATATCAAACTAAATGGAAACCATTGACCAAATTACATTGAGTCAAGGTCAGCATCCCTTGTATGGTAGTTATCGTAAATTTTTGCTACTAGGTAATTATCATGTTATAACTCCTTGAAGAAGGAATAGACAAATGAATAGGTGATCCACTTTATTTGTGAATATTAGAATAGATGTATTATGTTGTGAAGTGTTGTTACTGTTTTGGCAGGAAAGGGGAAGAGCACTCTTTTATTCTGAAACCAGCAACATCATTGTGGAGGAACAACAGTAAAGGGGGTCAAACTCATCCCCTCCGATCATCACAGTCACAGGTGGCTTCAAGTGCTCATGCCCCCCCTAATGCTGTAACGGTTGGTGATAAGTTTGCAGTTCTAGTATCATGTCGGTGCAACTTTACTGGTAATTCATTAAGTCTCCTACCGCCTGCAAAATTACGTAAATACATGGGTTGTTGTCCTTGAAAACAGGAAAAGAAAGATATATGATGGTGTACACTTTGGATGCAGAATCTAGGTTGTTCTTCAAGCAGGCAACAAGTTGGCGACCTCGTATGCCAAGGGATCTTTTGATCTCTGTTGCATCTCAAATGTCAAAACCAAATCTTGGTTTAGCTGATGACAGAGTTCCTCAGTTACCTGTTCAGGTTTTAATCGCTTAAATCATTATCGAAAAGCTAGTTTAAAGAAGCTGCTGATTAAAAATACAATCCTTTTTTGTGGTCAGGTTTTAGCACTTGAGGCTTCAAATCTCACATCTGAAGATCTAACACTGACAGTGCTTGCTCCAGCCTCATTTACTTGTCTTCCATCTGTGGTGTCTCTAAACTCTACACCAGCATCACCTATAAAGAGCTCACTTGATGATGATAATAATAATAGACATGGGGGTATTATTGCCCTCAACAGACACACACCCACACCCGCTGGTAGTCATGACACTGGGCCTCTTATCGCCTCCTTTAATGAGCAGCAGACATTTTCCATTACCGACGTGCTTCCGAAAAGTGATTTCGGATGCACACACTTGTGGTTGCAGAGTAGAGTTCCTCTAGGGTAATTATATCTTTGTTCCTCCCTCCCTCATGGTTTTATTTTGAGATTTACAAGATGATATGATGATCTATGGAAGTACTTTTTTTTCTTTACTTAAAAAAATTATTTGCGCCAGGTGTGTTCCTTGTCGATCTACTGCCACCATCAAGCTTGAACTACTTCCCCTTACGGATGGCATAATTACTCTAGATTCTTTACAGATTAGCGTTAAGGAGAAAGGTATGGTAACGTCTGTTTATAATTTGTGTGTGTCCATATATATATATATGTATATGTATGTGTGTGTGTGTTCATTACCTTCGCTGCATCTTAAAGTTAATGCAACATATGACTTAACACATAGTTATAGTGGGATTGTTGGGTGATGATTACTGGTTTCGATTGAGATCTTATCCAGAAGCAACTTTTTGCATTATTTTGGCAACCCAAGAACAGAAGTCCTAGTTATTAGTGAATAGGGATAGATGAGTAATGATCGTAATGTAATGTTTTGGTTGGACAAACCCCAATGCTTATGTACTATTAGAATATAGGTCAATTGAACCTCATCACAATAGGCACCTTATGAGTATCTGTATTTTATATGAAATCAAGTTTTCGTAGGAACTTTTACGATCCTGCTAGCTTTGCATATGGATTTGGATGTAGTTATTAATTTTTAAACATTGATTTGGTGAGAAGAACGATACCCTTGGCAGTGGTGTTGTACATTAGCTAACTCCACTCCAATTATTAAGCGAAGAAAACAAATTTCAGATTGTTGCTATGTTGTTTTCTTCGGTTAACAGTTACATACATATATTATGTATAAGATGTGTTTGTTATAGATTATGCTAGTTGTGTATATGAAATTTTTATGAATTTGAAACAAGTTTGAGTAAAAAGATGGTGATATTGGTTGATTCTTTGACAACAGGTTTGACCTATGTCCCGGAGCAGTCCTTAAAGATAAATGCAACTTCCAGCATAAGTAGCGGAATCATCTAAGTACATGAGCATATTATATATACATACAAATTGGAATTGGTGGTGCTACTGCTACTCCTACTCCTACTCCTACTTCTACATGGTGTTGATTAATTAGATGCTTGAAATGTAATGTTTTTGTATGATTTGAGTTTTTCTTCTTTTTTAAATATAAATATAATATAATATCTATGTATGTAGCTGGTGACCTAAAGAAACAGCCGGAAATACCTGAATTCCATTTGTCTGTGGAAGGAATCTAAAGAACGATACTTGTAAATTGCTTATAAACTTAAGTCTTTTTTATTTTTTATTTTCTTAATTACAATAAGTCTGTTTATTCATCCAAGTCTTTTGATTCTTGCATATAACATTGCTTTCTTGTGATAACCAACCGACACGTGCTTGTGATAACCAACCAACACATGCTAGTGATAAATTAGGGGTTTCTTAAGAATCCATGTACATACCACACATATTACGTGTGTGTATAATGTATATATAATCATCGCTACACACTAAACACACGTACATATAAATAGTAACTACACATTATATATGTATACAATGGTTAATAATTTTAGCGGCTCATTAATGATTCGTTAATGAGGAGTATTTTGAAAATATTAAGTCAATTAACAATGACTCATCCACCGGGACGCAATTCACGGTTGGGTAAATGTATAAATGATCAAAAATACCTCTGTTAATGAGTATTAATGGTGGTTACAAATGGTACTCGCAATAAAAACGGTTCTCAAATAAACTTTTTCACACATACAGTAAGAGGAAACCAGAACATGACATGTGACATTTATAAGATAAGGGTGTTTTCCAAGGTCTCGGCTCTTGGCTCTGTAGTGGTGCTTACGAATAGAAGGGGTCTCGAACTACCCTAAAATCCCAAACTAAATGAGATTCAATTTTAAGGTTACAAGATTATGAGTAAGTGACACACAACACCGCACAGAGAAATTACTATAATATCCGATTCTAGGTTGCAAGGTGGTCTAGCCAAACACACGTATCTATCGGTCTCAAACAACTCAATTGAACCAGAAAATGGTTGGAGCTAAGCGATTCTCAACTAAAGTTAATCAAACTAAACAAGGGAAATGATTTTACGCATACCTAAAGCAACTGGGAGGAAATTTGGTGCAAATACTCCAAGATTTGAGCTCTAAAGAATCAATATGCCACAAAACATAAAGAATACACTAGTGCGTGTTAGGAGTGCATACGATAATTTTCTATTGGGTCTTTTCCCTAATTAGGGTTTTATACCTTTCAAAAATTGCCTAAGATGTCAAAACGCCCCCTCCAATTTCTATTATTTCAAATTTGGCCCCAACTCATGACAATAATCTAAATAGCGCACTACGACATACACACTAGAATAATTATTTTATTAAAACCTAGCATGTGTATTACATATTGCTATAGGAGTTGCTACTCTATGAGGTTATATGTCTCAATTTGCTACTCTAATGTGATTTATGTCTCTATTTGCTTCTATTTTATTTTATTTCGGTTACTCAATTGACATTTAGATATGTGCAACCAATGAGAATATTACTTATACTTTGTTGTTTGCTAATCAATTTATGCAAACAAAAGTGTATCAGTTTGATTGATTGCTTTAAGGCTTCTGATTCGATTCTTTTGAGGTTAAATTAAGGATTGGATTATAGTGAGTTTTGATGATTTTGGTGTAAAAAAACATAATTGAAATTTAATAATAAATAGTCTATGCTTTTCGTAAAAATGGCTCGCGGTTCACCTTTTTCTCTACCGGCCATGGTTAAGAAATTACATCTGTTTTTTTTTTTAAAGAGAGTGAACCCTAGCAGGCTAGCCACGTTTTTCCTGCTTCACGGTTCGATGAAAATTGGGTCCAAGCATCGAGAATCATCTCTCTCTTCCCTGTAATCGATCCTCGTCTCTTGTTTCCCTGCGTCGATCTTCATTCTCGTCCCTGAAATCGAATTGCAGGTGTTGTTTTGTTCCTCTAATCGATCTTCACAGGTAAGTCCCATTTACTTCTCGATTTTCACATATCAATTTGCAATGTTAATTGATTAATGGTTGTTACTTCTCCGTCTTCCTTGTTCGCATTTCCATCTGCAATAATTGTTTAACGGTCGTCACTACTCCATTTTCCTTGTTCGCATAACCCTTAGCAGCCCATATAAATTGGTATCTTGTTCTCTAAAATCGATTTGTTTCTGACTCTGTGTTTGGGTATCTGGTTTAGGTGTTTGTTAATTCCTTGATTGTTTATGCCATCTCTGATTTGTATAAAATCGATTAGCAGCCCTGTAGTTTGTTAGAACAGATAACTGGATTTCTTCTACAATCGTGATTTTCACTTTCCAAATTCGATATTTTGACCCTTTGTGCCTGGGTTACACAGAATTCGAATTCGGATAATTGTAAAAGTATCAATCTTGCTCTTGGCACAAAAAAGATCTTCAAAGACTTGAGAGAATGCCCAGCGTATTTTCAAAATCGTGTGTACCAAAAAACATCAGTTTTTCCTCATAAACTGTCAAAACAGGGGTTAAAACTGTAGGCTGGACCCCCGTTTTTTGTTCAGGGGGCGTTGCCCCCTAAATTTTACCGGGATCAACCTAGACTAACACAAGTGTGTACTCCGCACTCTCCCTACTCGTTTTAGTACAAAGTTAAATCTCTATGAAACACACGTATAAATTCCATTACATAAAATGAACCAGTGACACTAAAATCACCAACATAGTTGGTTTTTTGTGCTTGTTAATTCCTTGTTTGGTTCTTTTTATTTAGGTGTTTGGTTAATCGATTTTCACCATATGTGAGATTATTCTGTGAGTTCTTTTTTAATTATCATTTTGCTTGTTTGAGTGCTTGATCAATATGTGAGATCTTCACCTTGTTTGTTTGTGCTTGTTAATACTTCTAAATTGTTTGGGTGTTTGCTTGGTTACATTGGAATTTTATCCTTGTATTGGTTGGATACATTGTTTACATCTTTTCAAATACTTTTTTAAGTTCAGGTGCAAACTTTTAGGTGTTGTTTGTGTTAGAAGGTGTAAAATGTCTTGTGTCTTATTCAATGTCTGCAAGAGAAGATGTGGTCTAAGTTAAAAGGACTATGAAGGATAAGCTATATTTAATCGCTTCCAAAGTATAAGATGAAATATGATCTTCGAAGCACTAATCACTTATTTTAAACAAACAGTGTTTTTAAAAAATGTCGTGGACGGTTTTAGAAAAAAAGGTTTTATTCTAGAAAACAAACAAGGTCTTAGTCCACATCTTCTCTACCTGAGAAATACATGAAACACAAATTCATCAAATGCAACGCGCCTTAAATGCATTTTTATATATTTGCAATTTTCTTCATATTTTTCGATCCAAATTCTCTGAAAACTCATGAAACACTCTAATTATGTTGCATAAATCTAATGAGTTTGACTTTATTGCATAGGTTCTCAATAGAACCTTTATACACACACACACACACATAGGGGAGGGTTCATTTGAGAACCGTTCTTATTGTGAGAACTGATCTTGGTCCTTGATTAAATAAGATCAATGAACCAATCTTGGCCCTTGATGAAATTAGATCAAGGCTTTACCAAAGTACCATAGCCTCTTTGCGATAGTGTGTTAATTTTCCAACTTGTGTGAGTCTGTTTTGAATTTTTCACTTGCCAGCTTCCAACTTTCAATCCCGTATTTGCCCCTATTGGTAGTCCAAGATAGATAAAAGGCAACCCTCCTGACCACATCAGATCGTATTTGACGAATTCTTTATTTCTTCCCTATTCACTACTATTCCGATCAACTTACTTTTAATCAATTTTATCTTCAAGCCATAAGCCAAGTGAAAACACAGTAATATCTTCATTAGATTCTTTAAGTTCCCATAATTCCATTCGCCAAAGAAAATGACATCGTCGGCACATTAATGTGGGAAACTTCGATAGGATTAATTTTCCCTACTGTAGTACCCTTAATTTTTTGTTTGAGCAACGCTTCCTTCATAATTTCATTACGACCTTCTGCGTCGATTAGGGATAAAAATGGGGAAATCATGTCACCTTGTTGGATCCTCCTTTGCATTGAGAATTCCTGTGTTTGTGACCCATTCACTAGCATTGAGATATTTCCGTATGCCCTGTGAAAGTTCACTTTAAAAATAACTCTTCTTTTTCTTTTTTTTGACGAAATCCACCATCTCATTTGCCACTAATACTCTATCCCAGATGAAATGGTCCTTTAGGAATGCCTTTCGTCTTCTCCAATTAGCTTCCCCTTCTTAAACCTTAGAGGCTTAGAGCTAGGACCTTTGCTAATATTTTATTGTACAAACCAATCAAGCTTATTGGTCGATATTCCTCTGGCCCCAACAGGTTTTTGTTTTTGGGAATCGACATAATAAAAGAGTAAATGCACCCGTTACTAATGGCCTCATTTTCCTAAAACCACCATAAACTATGCATTAAATCCATTTTAATCACCGCCCAAAAACTCTTGTAGATCCATCCGGCCCAGGTGCCTTGTTCAGTTGTTTGCACCGGACTCTTTTATCGCTTCCCACAATTCGAGTTCAGAAAAAGGTCTTTCAAGAAATTCTACTTCTGTCGCCTTGATTTTTTGAATTTCGAGCTATTAAAATATGGTCTAGACCCCTTGTTCCATATACAATTGTTGAAAATGGCTAAACACCCCTCATTTAACTTCCTATGAGTCGTATATCCACTTAGCCTCAAGTGTGAGGCCTCTGATTTTGCTTCTTCTTTTCCTCTTTTTAATTGCCCTGTGGAACATTTTGGAGTTTTTGTCTCTGTCCATGATCCATTTTGACTTCGCTTTTTGTAACATAATAACTCTCTTTTTGTCCCCTTCGATCCACTTAACTCTTGAGTTTTGCCTTTTGATGAGAGATATGGACGAGAAGCTTTGAGAAAATTGGTGTTTTTTGAATTATATGAAGCCGGTATGTAAACTAGAATCCATATATATTTAAGTCCAGGATTAAGTAGATAGTTTGAGGGAAGAAGGGAGGATACTTTTGAACAACTTGTTATAATTGGAAAGTCTTACATTTTGAAATTAATTTATCAAGTTGATGATAAAATCCATGGCTGTTATAGCGGGCATTATTCACTTCTTACACAACCACCCCTTAAAGGAAGGGCCAAGAAAAGAAAGGGGGACAACGGGTAGGAGAAATGGAGGTTTGGGCTTTAGAGGGGTTTGGCGTTGCTTATATTTTACAAGAGAACTTCTTCTCCAACTTCCCAAACTTTAAACGACTCATTATTTTAGTTCTATCTTGACCTTCTTCAGCTTATCCCTAAATACTTTATCTGGATTTTTTGATAATGTAACTCCACGATTTTCTAATCAAATTTTAACTTTTTAAAACTTATAATTCAAACATAAGTTAGTTTGTTAAGTAAAATAGCGGAAGTCTTATCAAAACGTTTCTTTATTTAAACTAACCCCACCTGGGTATTTGGTTTACAATTGGGTGTTACCAATATCAGTTCCGTGCGACCATCTTACCTTTTAACAAACAACAAGTGTCCCAACATTCAACTAAAGTAACCTCGGCATAATCGAGCATAGAATATCTGCAAAAGTATACAAACTAGGAGGGGGTTAGCTATAAAAGCTAGTGAGTACTAACATAAGCATTAATCACCACATAGCACATATAGCATCATACAACAACTCTAAAAGTGTTATCCTATCACATTGTGGTGTGCTGACATGAATACATGATCAATGGCTAATAATTGTAATGGCTCATTAATGACATGATTAATGGTTTTTGTTGTTCTCGCACGAAAACCCAATATAGAAGAAATAGAACATTTTTGTGTTATTGACTCATTATGATAGGTATCGGAATTTAAGAACAACAAATATTACCAATCGAGAATCAGAAAATGAAATCAGAATTGATATATAACTGAAATAAGAACAAAGATAGAGCCGATCACCCACAATCGGATGATGGTCCAGGGATAATCCCTCTCTCAAAGGTGAAAACCAATGAGCCAATCTCAAGGAGACTAATACGTAAGAACATAAACGTGCCTGCCTAAAACGAGACTCTTCCCCTATATTTATTAACAACCCCAGCCCACATGTTACCATTTACCCTCCTCTAGTATTAAGTATTCTATTTCCTATCACATTAACAGGGTTACTTTGGTCATTTACATATTTTTACAACTGTGAAATATGTCCGGGTGGACCATCATTAACGAGTGACGCCTGATTTTCCTTAAATACCCCTCGTTAATGAGCCCTTACATTTAGCCATTGATATAAACAAACACCGAACACACACACATACATATACTTACATAGATGTGCGTGCGTTCGTCTCCGAGTATCACAGTCAGGTTTTCATTGTTTCTTTTCATAGCATACACTTTAATCTGCTGACGCATAGATGTTGGAATTTTAATCTGAAATTATTTTTATTGTATAGAATCATTTGATAAGTACATTAGCTATCTATTAGTACAGATATCGAGTTAATAAAAGAGTGTCGGCATAAAACAAAATTTAAGCTCAAAACTGATTTTCAACACTTTAAATAGTTAATTTAGGTTCTTGTTTTCAGAAATTGAAGTCTAAGCTATCAAATGCGTGTTCTTAAACATATCTATATGTGCATAACTGACTCTTTATTGGTCTAATCTTGGCTACCTTGAACCAGTGGCATGTAATGAAGTTGTTAGAAATAATTATCATTATCATTAGACTAAAACATTATATTATGACATTATTATGTTAATATTTAGGAATAAGTGTTACACACACAAGTGTGTGTCGGCTGTTTTGGAGGGAAAACCACCGGCTAGGTGGCGGCTAAGAAACTGCCGCCAACCACCCAAAACCACCACTTTAAATAGATGTATTTTCTGCATAATTTGACATATCAATTGAAGTGTGTATATACCGATTCATATATACATATATACTTGTGCTTTATCTTCTTTATCATGTTGCCTACTATCAAGAAACATTTTGCTATGAATCACGGTTGGAATGATCAAATCGGAACATGGTATGAGAGCCGATGGCTCGATCCGACAATAAAAGAGGGTGTAGATCATCATGCTGCAGATTTTTCTCGAAATCTTGCTTCAATCACACAAACTGTTGATTGATCGAAAGGAATCTTGTTGACTAGCAAATCGAAGATGGGCAAAACAATAGCAGGAGACTCGATGGGACAAAGTTTGAAACACAACAAACCAAAACAGGTTGCAAATCTAGGAAAGGAAATACAAGACAAGTCCAATAGAGTGAAGAGGATAAACAAATGAAGTCTCAAGATCAAGAAATCTCGAATTCACAAAAGAAGTCTTGAACTTGCAAACCTTTTAAAAGGTTGGAATCTTGGAGGCGAAATCGGTATCAAAAGAAAACAAAAACCAACATGCTATAGATGCCAAGAAATGGGACATTATGCATGGGATTGCCCCACTAAAATGTTGAAATTACATGAACACGATGCATGGCAAAACGATACATCCGAAGATCAATAAACACGGTTCACACATCCTTCTTACATTGATCGAACCATTATCAATGGAGATTATCTTGTCAAGGGATCGAATCAAGAATCTTGGAATTCTATTTGGTATGTTAATTCAAAGATCACAAGGCATATGACTCCAAATCAAGATCTATTCACCAACTTTAAAGAATGTTTTAGCATCATCAAAGAAGATCAACACACTCAAATTGCTACTCATGGCATTGGAGAAATAGAAATGGAGTTGGGAGGCATAAGATTCTCAATACCATATGTCTCGTACGCACCTAATATCAATATTAATGTTTTGAGTATGAGTCAATTAATTCTACAAGGCTTCGAGGTTGATCTAAAAAACACTACATGCGTGGTCACTCACACTAGTTTGAATCGACAAAATCAAGAGGGGAATCAAGTTGATTTAAGGATGGAAGGCATGAACAACCATACTACCAATGAAATAGAGGAAGAACAAGGACTTGAAATTGATGGAAAGGTAGTACCTTTGATCATCAAAACATTTGATGATTTTATCCCTTTTATGGTACTAACAAATAGGGATCGAATCTATTACAAGAACAAGGACTTGTTTGCAAGGAAATTTGATGAAGCACTAGAATGGTTTTATGAAATGAAGAATGGTGTTCGCTTGTTTGACTTTTACAAACTCATCACAAGATCTGGTGCATACGATACTATCACAAAGGACAAGGAACGGAGCGAAATGGCGATGAGTTTTGGATACCCCATATGCTACGGTCAAGCATTTCAGGATATGTATGAAAATTATTTGATGTTTCCTCAAGAATTCTATGAATCTGGCTTAAAGAGGTCGGCTAAGAAACTGCCACCAACCACCCAAAACCACCGCCGACCACCACTTTAAATAGATGTATTTTCTGCACAATTTGACATATGAATTCAAGTGTGTATATACCGATTCATATATACATATATACTTGTGCTTTATCTTCTTTATCATGTTGCCTACTATCAAGAAACGTTTTGCTATGAATCACGGTTGGAATGATCAAATCGGAACAGTTGTTTATCACGTGTCAAAAGAAAGTGATATCCTACCTCACATTTAGAAGAATATGATTAACTCCTTTTCTGTCCAATAAAGAAATGTAAAGTTTATGAGTTGTTGTTGCGGCATAATTGGGGAATATTCATAACTAATGAGTTGTGGATTTCACTTGTCTATTTTTTGCTTTTGCTCTCTGTTCAACAGTTGTTCTTATTCATTTGTTTCTGGACTGCAGGAATTTATTTATCTCATAACGTGAAGAAAGAGTCCAAAATCACGTAACATGCCTGCACAAAAGATTGAAACAGGTCACACCGACACTGTGCATGATGTATGCATGGATTATTATGGGAAGCGAGTGGCATCTTCATCCTCTGATGCCACCATCAAAATAATTGGCGTAAGCAACAACTCTACTTCCCAGCACCTTACCACTTTAAGCGGTCACAATGGTCCAGTATGGCAAGTTGCTTGGGCCCATCCCAAATTTGGCTCACTCGTAGCATCCTGTTCATATGATGCAACAGTTATAATTTGGAAGGAAGGTAACCCAAACGAGTGGACCCAACTCCATACTTTTAGCGACCATAAATCTTCAGTTAACTCTATTGCGTGGGCCCCACATGAGCTTGGCCTCTGCTTGGCGTGTGGCTCTTCTGATGGGAACATCACGGTTCATACAGCAAGGTCAGATGGTGGGTGGGACACCACACGGATAGACCAGGCTCACCCTATTGGAGTGACCTCAGTGACATGGGCCCCATCAATGGCTCCTGGGGCTTTGGTTGGATCAGGTGGTTTTGAGCCTGTACAAAAGCTTGCTTCTGGTGGGTGTGATAATACTGTGAAGGTATGGAAGCTATCTAATGGTATCTGGAAGATGGACTGTTTTCCAGCGTTGCAAATGCACAATGATTGGGTCCGTGCTGTTGCTTGGGCACCAAACTTAGGACTTCCAAAATCAACAATTGCAAGTGGTTCTGAGGATGGTACTGTTGTAATATGGACTGTTGGGAAGGAAGGTGATAATTGGAGTGGTAAGGTATTGTATGATTTCAAGGTCCCTGTTTGGAGGGTATCATGGTCTTTAACTGGAAACCTTTTGGCTGTGGCTGCTGGGGACAACAATGTCACTTTGTGGAAAGAAGCTGTTGATGGAGAATGGCAACAGGTGACCACTGTTGATTAGATTTTCTTCAGGTTAATTGCTGTTGCTGTGGTTCCCATGCTGCCTTTCGCGATCCTTTTAGATTTGGTTTTGCTTTGAATCAATTGGAATTCAGTTTTACCCGGAGGTTAACAACATAATAATTACTAGTTTTGTTGGTTCGTGTTTTTCTTGTATTATTGTCGTTATTAAGCTTGTGTACTTGAAGATTTCTTGATTCATGCCCTTTGGTTGTGAAAATTGAGCTTTATGTGTTGGGCTATAACAAGAGAATAGAACTAATGTGTTGTTTTTGGCATTATGGGACCTCAAAAATCATCGAGGCCCCTAGTGGTTTACTGTCTGGTTCCACTGATTGGCAGGGTATTCGTAGTGACATCATAGGTTTGCCTAGCAGGTAAATAAACTGGTGGGTTTAGGTGGTAAGTGAATAAGTGATCACCTGTGAGTTGTGTGGTTGGCCAAGTTGTGAAAATGTGACCTATGACAGCTGATAATATGGTGGAAAGTGGTGAGAGTGACCACAACTAACAAAACTTTGTTTTGTTGTATCCCATGAAATTTTCAATAATGTTATTTTCTTGTTGTGATTGGATTTAGTTGCAACTTTTAACAACACACTTTTATGATGTTTTCTAAGAGCATCCGCTATGGTGCATTCTCGAGCTCGTGATACACCACCAAAACCACCATGGCGAGCCATTCTCCTCGTTATCTCCATTAAAAGGCTTGCTGTTCAACATTTTTTTTTTCAAAACAAATACGTTTTTCTCTAAGAGCACATTATGGAAATAGATCTTTTGTGTTCTCGAGTTATTTTTTGGAAAGAAAGGGTAGGGAAGGAAACCATCAATGTTGTGTTTTTTTTGTTTTTTTTAAAAGGAAAAGAGGGAAAGAAGGAGGTATTTGGTGGTCGACATGTTCTCGAGTTTAAGAAGAAAAGGAAAAGAAATGAAAGGGAAGAAAATCTTTTCCTTCCAAATCCTCTATTTTTGAAATGATAAGAATTAAGGTAAAATAGTCTAAACTTCCCTCCAAATCCCTCTTTTTCCTCCCTTTTCCTTCGATAAATGAAACTTGAGAACAATTTTTATGGCTTTTCTTTCAAATCTTTTTCTTTCTTCATTAAAAAAAGTTGAAAACAGTTATTCACCTAAATATGAGATGATTTAAAAGAAAGAAAAATGACAACCATAATCCTTATGGTTGTGGATAAGAATAAAAAATATGATTTTAATTTTTAAAAATAGTAATCTTGTTTCATGTATAGAAAGTTAAAACTCAACTAAAAGGTAGGTATGCAATTTTTAAAAAGTCGATTATAAAAACATGAGTTATAATTCTCATTTTTAAAAACTAAAATTTCTTTTTTTATTCTTTAGGGCTATGACTATGGTTAATTGGTTATTATTCTCCTAAAAGATAAAGAGTCTCCTTCTATTTCTGTCATTTTCAAGTCAACTAAAAAAAAAAGACATTGGTTGTGCGTTTACTTTCAGAAAAATACTCCATTTCTTCAGAAAATTTTTCTAAGAAAACTAAAAATTAGAAAACATGTTTACTTACGTATTTTTTCAAGAAAACAAAAAACTCTTCACTTTTACTACATTTTTCAAACTCTCAAACTTTTTAAACAATTTTTTCAAGAAACCATTTTAACCAAACATGTTTTTTATTTTTTCTTAAAAAAGAAAAACTCCACCCTTTTATATAAACACGTTTTTAATTTTAAAAAAATAAATAAAAACTCCATTATTTTTTTACAAAAAACAAAAAAATGAATAACATAAAAATTTTCTCCAACTAAATGAACCTAAAAGAGCTATTTTTATTTCCAAATAATCCATTTTATTTTCCTTCTTTTCCATTTTCATAAAACCTCGATAACTGATTATTATTTAAACATTTTAAAATTGAGAAGAGCTATTTCTCTTTTCAAAACAGAGTGAACCCTAGCAGGCTAGCCAGAAGCCACGTTTTTCCTACATGGTTCGATGAAAATTGGTTCCAAGCATCGAAATTCATCTCTCTTTTCCCTGTAAGCGATCCTCACCTCTTGTTTCCCTGCATCGATCTTCATTCTCGTCCCTGTAATCGAAGTGCAGGTGTTGTTTCGTTCCTCTAATCGATCTTCACAGGTAAGTTCCATTTACTTCTCGATTTTCACATATCAATCTGCAATGTTAATTGATTAATGGTTGTTACTTCTCCATCTTCCTTGTTGGCATTTCCATTTGCAATAACTGTTTAACGGTCGTCACTACTCCATTTTCCTTGTTCGCATTATCCTAGCAGCCATATGAATTGGTATTTTGTTCGTTAAAATCGATTTATTTCTGCCATCTGTGTTTGGGTATTTCGTTTAGGTGTTTGTTAACTCCTTTGTTGTTTATGCCATCTGTGATTTGTTTAAAATCGATTAGCAGCCCATGTAATTGGTTTTTTGTGCTTGTTAATTCCTTGTTTGGTTCTTTTTGTTTAGGTGTTTGGTTAATCGATTTTCACCATATGTGAGATTAATCTGTGAGTTCTCTCTTTTTTTAATCATTTTGCTTGTTTGAGTGCTTTTTCAGTATGTGAGATCTTCACCTTGTTTGTTTGTGCTTGTTAATAATTCAAAATCGTTTGGGTGTTTGCTTGTTTACATTGGATTTTTGTACTTGTATTGGTTCAATACGTTGTTTACATCTTTTCAGACAATTTTTAAGTTCAGAAAACAGACCGTCTTATTGGTGCAGACTTTTAGTCCACATCTTCTCTAGGCTCTAGCAGATATGGAAACAAATATCAGACATTTTAGATCTGAAAAAGCAAACAACACCTACATTTTAAAAGAAAAAGCTTTAAGCTTATAAAAGCTCCAAAAACTTTTTACCAAACACACCCTATATAAGAATTTTATCCACTACCATTGATTTGTTTCAGTCCTTAATTTTATTGTCTTTCCTTTGTCTTGTATATTTAATTTTGTATGATGTGAACTTCTATATTTTGGTATGTCAATATGATTTATTCATCTAAAGTTTATATTATTGATACAAGTGTGCAAACACACCTCGTTTACTCTTATAGATCACTTAGACAATTAACTGATAGTCTGATATGCTTTGTTATGTTATCTTATCAAAATTAGCTTATTTATGGTTAATGTGAAGATGACACGTGGCCATTTTAGTTAGGGGGTATTAGGTATTTAATTTTTACTACCACTTGAAAGGGCTATTTTTGCTCACAAAAATGATAGATTGGTAAAATTGCTCGTAAGAGGTGTTGTTCGGGGTTTTTTCCCGGGTTTTGAGTAGATGGGATCAGGTATAGTCGGGTATCATTGGTTATACACGGAAAAAGAGGATTTGTTGATTTTGCTTAAGGTTTCTAAAAAAGCTGTCTAATTTTGTGAAAATCATGATTAATTTTTTCTGCTTAGGTAGACATCCATGTGCTAGGTTTTGTGATGATGGGTTCAATGAACTTGTTCTTATTGTATAATGTTTGTTTTTGTGAGTTCAAACTTTAGACCGGCTGGTGGTGCTATGTTTTAAAAGGCGCTCGGCGCTCTGAGGCAAATGGCCACCCGAGAGCCTCAACTTTTCGAGGCGCTCCGAGGTGAGGGATTCACGTACGCGAGGCGGTTTATTTACAAAATATTTGTAAATTATATTAAAACCATACCTCATACACAAAACAACTTAATA
>JAUEJL010077279.1:0-15746 GCA_032274825.1 Drosophyllum lusitanicum
TACCACTCATTAATGCTTCTTTAATGAGCCATTAATGAGGGCATTAATGACTCATTAATGAGCAACTACCATTAATAACCATGATTTATTTAAATCAAGAGCTAAGATTGGTTCTCGCAGTTTTTCATATATATATATATATATGGAAAAATTCAATCGAGAACTGTTTTTCGTACGAGAACTGTTTGTAACATTATTAATGACTCATTAAGGTGTATTTTGGACATTTATATTTTTTTTTCTAACCGTGAACTGCGTCTGGGTGGAACATTATTAATGTGCAAGACTTGATTTGCCCAAAATACTCCTCATTAATACGTTATTAATGAGCCGATTATTAGTAATTAATGAGGCAATTATTAACCATTAAAATTAGTATTTTATTTGTATTTGAAGATAAATCATTTAAAAATTTATCCTCTATGTATATGTGAATCAAGTGACAAATATGGTTTGAGGCTTCCATGGGTATGGAAAGTCAAAATCAATGGTAGTTGGAACAAGACTGAACTGAAACCAGATCACTTTAAAATGACATTAGATGTGTTTGAAAACACTTATACATGACTTCAGTCTTTATCCTTATCCTTGTTCAGTCATTTTTTCATTCTACTGTTAAGTCTAGACAAGTAAAACAAAATATTATAATGACATTTTTTTATTCCATTGGTAGAGCATGAGTACGATTAATTCAAATCATTCTCAACTTAAATCACTATCAGCTGTTAAATTATTTTTTTTCTTTTTTTTTCTCTTAACCAAAACTCAAGTAGCACATAAAATAAACAACTCAAATATTTTCTCTCTCCTTAATTTTGGGAGGGGGGTATTGGTGTTCCCGAATGAATCCGAGAGAGCCGAAGCCCAACCCAAGCCCTTCAATTCGGCTTGGGTGCTAAGGGTGGCCTTATGTCATGTTTCATCCTCATACAATGACACGTCATCAATTACTAAATATATAATTATATTAGTTAATTATAATCATATCTCTATTTAGTTATTATCTTGGGGAGGAGATAAAAATAAGAACAAGTTAACTTTTGGAAGGAAACGATTGCATGGAAGGAGTTAGGAGGGATTGGTGTTGGAAGTTAAAAGGTTTGAACAGTGTTCTCTTGGCAAAAAGGTGTTGTAATAATGTCCATTCATGGCTTTCGTACTCAAATTAATCCATTGCTTCGGCGCGAAAATGCTTTCAAAACGTAAATATTGATCTTACGCTCTGTTCTCAAGTTTTTTAAGAAGGGAAAAAAAGTGAAGCGAATGAAAGAATATCGAAAGAAAGAATCAAGTGATGTTCTTGAGTTGGAAAGAAAAGAAAAGTTTTAGTCGAATAGTCCCTCCCTTTCCATCCCTTTCTCTCCTTAAAAGAACTTGAAAACGCACAATCTTGGTAGTTTTCTTTCCTTTCCCTCCCCTTCATTTCAAAAAACAACTCGAGAACACAACGCTAATTAAGGAACCTTTGTAAATATTGATATTATGTAGCTTGACAATGCTTGAGACCACAAAACAGTTAGGGAGTCGAATTTGGGTTCAAAGGATGTCGGACAAAGGCTCACATGTTTGAATATACCTTGTGCTGGTGTAAAGCACCAATTTTTTATTTTCCTTAATTCGTGCAAGACAATTTAATTTAATAGATAGAGGCAACATTTGTATTAACACTTAAATTCTTAAATAATTGAAAATATCTGAAAGTTTACGGGCATGTGAGCAACTCGATCAATCACTTGATAAATGTTAATAATATGTCATTCATCAGGCATTAACTATAATTATAATTAACCCCGATTATTTAACAACTAATCAACCTTGAGTACACACTATTTTGATCATCAATATACATGTATAACATCACAAGCAAATTATCACCCGGTCATTAAGGAAGTCATAGTCACAAGAATGCAACTGATGCTATATAATTGCCATACATGCCGTCAAATTGCCACTCAGGCTATAAAAGTGTCCAACTAACTATAAATTGTCACATAGGCTATAAAAGTTTAACACATGCTATAAAGTTACACTAATAATGTAATCCCGAAGAGTTTACACAATTTGATGTTTTAAACGGAAAATGAACGGAAAACCGGAATTGTCTAAACAGATCCGGAAAATATCCAAACAAAACTAGACAGGTTTGACCCGAAGTCGGACCGATCCAAATGAGGACAGTCTGAAAAAAGACCGGACCGTTAAAAAACCGAATGGTCTTACACGAGGACTGGACCGACCCCAGATCGGACAATCCAGGACTGGATTCCCCGAATTGGTCTAGAACAGAATTTGTGCACCTCTAATCCATTAGCCCAAATTAAGAAACAGTAAAAAAAAAGTTAATGGTTAATTTTAATAAAAGTTCGATGAAGTTTTACCAATTTGATGTTTTAAATTTTAGCTTTTAATTTTTTTAATGTTTTAATATCAGTTTATTAGTCATACTAAAAGATATATAAATTAAAATGATATGCTACAGTTCTATCAATCGACCGTACCTCTCTCTAACGACGCTTATAGATTATTGTTTTTATGACAAGATTCTAGCACATATGTTTTTCAACGATTAGCACGTTTTCCGAAGACACTATCCATCCCTAGATTCCCCTCTTCTCTAGACATCACTCCTCCCTTCCTTGTTCTTATTTGTCCCACACCCTTGACCCTTCCATTCCTTTTTCTTTTCTTTAGAAAATTTTAGACAAATTATCAATCTCTTTCTTTTCTAGCTATCCCATTACCACTTTTTTTTTTGTCTTTCTAAATCCTATTTTGGATGTGCAAAGGTATGTGGTATAAGTGGAAAGTTGTGTCTCTACTGAAGGGGGGTGTGTGTGTGAAAGATTGTTTGGTAGTTTTCTGGCATATGGATGGTGAAGGTTGTGGAGGAGAGGAGGTTTCCGATAGTGACAAATTCTTACCAACTTAATAGGTCAAATTAACGCTTGATGGCAAAAGACAATTGAACTTTAAGGGTTAAAAAATTACAAGAGTTCTTTAATAGTTAATTAATTTTCCAACCACCGGAACTTGGTGAGTTTTTTCCCCAACATAAACCCTGAGATAAAGATCTTAAGCATCATTTAATTAATAGTTTATACAATTTGTTATAAAAAAATACATACTTATATCATTTATCATAGTCTCTCTACTCTATTGTTTTATTAAAAAATAGTTTTTTTAATATCTACAAGCATTTAGACATTACAGAAACAAACGTGTAACACCACTTTTCCGGTTTTACTTAAAACATACTGTTTACCGGTTAGCATTACAAAAACATCAGAGATTACAAAATACATGCTCTTATATATACAAGTGCTAGCAAGATTTCAAAATAGGTGTTAAAGTTTCCTCTTCAAAACGTCGGGAGCTATCCAACATATTACAGAGCTAGAGCCTTACCCTTGCTGGACCTCAGTCACCTGCAACACACAAAACTGAAACATAAGCTAACGCTTAGTGAGCATATTAGCTGAAGTCAAATAATCATACAACAGGGATATAGTCTCCCCATGATGTCTTGCTTCCAAACCGTATCATATGCAAAGCTGTATAAACTTTCATTATATTGTAGTATAGCAACACCATCGGCGAAGCCATACCCCTTAACACTGTTCTGGTATACAGCTATACCACCTGCGTAGCTGTACACCCTGTTACTATTATGGTGCATAGTTATACACCACTACTATACAATATATAAACATCAAAGTTATCTCACAAAACAAAGTGACCATATAATAGGTATACATCATAGATACTTAAGTACTGTTCATACAAGATAAATAATACACTCACCTCGTATCTGATTACTGGGCTAAACAAGTAAAGCATTCGTCGAGTATCCAGACACCTCCCTATACCAAAGAATAGACTAAACATTACAAACTGAGCAAACTGAACCGAAAATGGGCCTACACGGGCCGTGTACCCTTCTTGACCGAATTCGGTCAACACAACCGAATTTCGGTCACTAAACCACTAAGTTACTCAACCGAATCCGGTTGGGAAAAGCTACTACACGGCCATGTAACTCAACACGGGCCATGTTCCCTATATGCTACACGATCATGTATGGTACATGGCCTGTCACCGTCTTAAAACATGTACACGGGCCGTGTACACGACCGACCTGCAACTTTTTGTGAAGAACACAACTGCTGTTCTTGAGTTTAAAACCATTTTCTATCAATTTTAACTCTACAAATGTGTTTCTCCACACCTCAAACACTCTAATACATACTAATAACAATACCAAACTCTCTTGCTCTATGATTCAAGCTTTGAATCACTTTAATCCATAAAAACATCAAAACTAAACAAACAAAGCATACCTTGATGCTTATGTAACTGATTTGATGATGTTTAGATGTAAACTTGGCTGTACTATGATCAACTTCTCAAAATATTACTATGGTAGACGGAGTTACCTGCAACCCAAAAAACTGAAACATGAGCTAACGCTTAGTGAACATGCTAGCTGAAATTAAATAATTTTACAAAAAGGATATAGTCTCCCCAGGATATCTTGCTTCCAAACTGTATCACCTGCAAAGTTGTATAAACTATCATTGTATTGGAGTATAGATACACTATCGGCGAAGCCATACCCCCTAACACTGTTCTGATATATAGCTACACCACCTGCGTAGCTGTACACCCTGTTACTGTTCTGGTGCGTAGTTATACACCACTGATATACAATATATAAACATCAAAGCTATCTCACATAATAAAGTTATCATATAATAGGTATACATCATAGATACTTACGTACTGTTCATACAAGATAAATAGTACACTCACCTCGTATCCGATTACTGTGCTAAACAAGTAAAGCGTTCTCCGAAAATGGGCCTACACGGGCCGTGTACCCTTCTTGACTGAATTCGCTCAACACAATCAAATTCCGGTCACTAAACCACTAAGTTACTCAACCGAATCCAGTTGGGAAAAGCTACTACACGGCCGTGTAACTCAACACAGGCCATGTTCCCTATATGCTACACGACCATATATGCTACATAGCCTGTCACCGTTTTAAAACATGTACACGGCCCGTGTATACAACCGACCTGCAACTTTTTGTGAAGAACACAACTGTTGTTCTTGAGTTTAAAACCATTTTCTATCGATTTTAACTGTACAAATGTGTTTCTTGACACCTCAAACACCCTAATACATACTAATAACAATAATTGTAATGGAGAAAATACCAATTCAAATTGAATGGATTCAAAATGATGTTATCTTCTTCCCGCCCTAGGAGTAGGAGTAGTTGTCATCTTAGAGCTATGAGTCAGAACAATGTAAACTCTCTTGCTCTATGATTCAAGCTTTGAATCACCTTAATCCATAAAAACATCAAAACCAAACAAACAAAGCATACATTGATGCTTATGTAACTTATTTTGCTAATGTTTAGATGTAAACTTGGATGTACTATGATCAATTTCTCAAAATGTTACTATAGCAGCTCTCAACTCTTGGTTGTAAAGAAAGTGTGTATGTATGTTTGTGTTAATTGTGAACCAAAATCAAGTTTTGATTATATACACAAAGCTTGGTCAAATGACCAATCAACCCCTTAACTTATCATCTTTCATTCTGACGGTTTTCACCCCTCTAGTTCATAAACACCTCTTATCATTTATAACACTTATTAAAAATAGACTTTCGGACTTTGGAACGTTATAGAATGACTTGTTTTATATTTCAAAAAATAACGTAAAACAACTTATTTTCCTCTTTCTAAAAAAGAGGTGCACCGACTTCGGTCTTTTTTCTAAAAATGACTTTCAATCCTAAAGCGTCAAGTTATCCTTCCTAATTTGACGCTCTTCCTCACCATCGTTCCTCCTCTTCCTCGGGAGAACCACCACTATCATGAACCCTCATTGTGGATCTTCGTCAACCTTCAATAGTTGTTCTTTCAAATCACCATCGTTGCTTTACTATCGTGATTAGGGTTTTCACCGTCATTTTACTATCGCAATTAAGGTTTCATCGTTGTTCATTCCTTAGACAACTAAACACTATCCACTTTCTACTTTTCTTCATCGAAGTTAGGGGTTTGGTTAACCAATCGATTCTTCTGCTTCAAATAGCGTTTGGGTTACCGTTTAGGTAAAAATTAGATTTATGATTATGGTGGATTTGATGATATTAGTGGGAAAAGAGGTCATTGAAATCATAAAAACAACCTTTTTTCTCGTATATGTGAAAAAATGACCTTTTAGAAAATAAATATGGCCTTAAACTCAAGTACATGTATTTGTTAAGTATCTTACATAAAATATTGTATTTTATTAGCCTAATAACTTGTTGGTAAAATAGATGGTATTGTATACTTTATCACAATTCCACCCTTATTAAATAGAATTCAGTTACAATATAATATAGCAATTAATTAATTTTTTTAAAGCTTGCAACCTGTAAGTCTGTAACTACTATTAATTCATTCGGTTACAAAATGAGGAGTAATCGTTAATTATTTGTACAACTTTATATTAGCTGGATTATTATTAGATAAAGTAATAAAAGACGTATGTTAACTTGTTAAGTAAGCAACTCATATAAAAAACGACTAAGTCAATTTTTTTACGTTAAAAAATTCATCACGTGTCATATTATAATTAACAAATTTCTAAATAATTAGGCTAGAACATAGTTAACATAGCTTAGATTTATTTTAAGTTTAGTCCAATGTCATATTTATATTATACTTTGTATTTATTCGACTCGTCTTTCTTTCTTCTAAATCTTACTATTTCATTCTATTATCTACTGAATATTGATATGTAAAATCTACTAATTCTTCTTTTTTTTCTTTGATTTTAATACGTAACCTGATCTAGTGACCCTTTTTGATACGACTCGAAACATTACCTGAACCCGACATGAAAAAGTAATTAACACAAACTCGAATCGGGTAAAAGCATGTCAACACGAAAAGAAAGCGGGTCGGGTTGGGTAATTCCGACAACCCAAATATGACTCGTATGACCCATTAAAGATTTAAAGGTATAACCATAAAACTATAAAATTTTCTTTGATACTTAAAAGTTAAGTTTAAAAGATTGGATTAGGAATTTAAATAAGTGAATAATAACATTTTAGAGCAATAAAAACGCTAAACAAAGTACAAAACTTTTAAAAGTTAAACTTAAAATAAGACAATAAAATATTTAAAGATAACATAATATTACATCATGTTGATATTATTATTTTGACACTTGATATTTGACTACTTGTTACGTAATACTTAATTATTTTAAAACTCAATAATTGTATTTAATAATATGTTATTTTAATTTCAATGTCGTTGCTTAATGACATTATTAATCAGCATACACATGTACTTCTAGACCCATTATAGGCTTATGCAGTCCACGGGCTTCTGTAACGGGCTTAATATAATAGGCCCAGTATATACCTGTACTTCTAGACCCATTATTATTATTATTAGTTTAATTCCTTTATTTGCTACGACCCAAAATTATGCCCATGTTTAGTGGCTCATCCATTAGCCCAAATTATAATTTAGAAACGGCAAAAAAAATGTTAGTAAAAGTTCGACAAAGTTTTTTACAAGTTTGATGTTTCCAATTTTAGTTTTTAATTTTTTTTATAATGTTTTAACATGAGTTTATTAGTCTTATTAAAAGATATATAAAAATGATGTGAATTCTATCAATAAACTTTACTGTCTTTGACAAATCTTATAGACTATTGTTTTTTATGACGAGTTTCTAGCAAATATGTTTTTCTAACGATGAACACGTTTTCCGAAGATAGCATCTCCACATTCTCCTCTTCTCCAAACATTACTCCTCCCCTTGTTCTTCTTCTGCCTTACCCCCTTCTATTCCCTTTTCTTTTCTTTCGGAAATTCTCTTGCAAACTCTCAGTCTCTTACTTTTCTGGCTATCCATTACCACATATTTTGTCTTTCATCCCCTATTTTGGATGTGCGAAGGTGTGTTTGTGTGTGGCATCGGTGAAGGAGGTGACGCTTTCTAGCAGGGGATGGTGGAGGTAGTGGAGGAGAGGAAGTTTCCTATAGTGACAAATTGTTCCAACTTAGTAGCAGTAGGTCAAATTAACGGTCAGTGGAATAAGACAGTTGAACTTCAAGGGTTAAAACATTACAAAAGTTTATTAATAGTTAAAATACCAACCAGTGAAACCTGATAAGCTTTTCCCACAACATAAACCCTAGAGATAAATATAATATGCATAATTTTATTATTGATTTATATTATATAATCAATGGTAATATTTTGTTATAAAAATGACACACTTATAGATCTTTTATCATTGTCTCTCTACAGTTTTATTAAAAAATAGTTTTTTTTTTCTTTTATGTAAGTGGGCATTTAGACGTTAAAGAAACAAACAATTTTTTTATATTTCAAAAATTACTTAAAACAACTTTTTTCCTCTTTCTAAAAAACAGGTGCACCAACTTTGATCTTTTTCTAACACCGACATTCAATCCTAAAGTGTTGAGCTATCCTGTCTAATTCGACGCTCTCCCTCACCATCGTTCTTCCTCTTCCTCGGGAGAACCACCACCATCGTTGATTGAGTTCCACCATCGCAATTAGGGTTCCTTAGAGCATCATCGTTGTTCGTAACACATCATCAGAGCATCATTGACCTTCGAATCTCCTAAATTTTCGACCACTGTCAATCCTTGTCGACCTTCAAACTTATAAACCCTCGTCGCAGATCTTCGTCTACCTTCAATAGTAGTTCTTTCATATTAGGATTTCACCGTCGTTCATTTTGTAGACAACTAACCGTTGTCCTCTTTCTATTTTGATTCTTCGAAGTTAATTTGTTAACCAATTGGTTCTTCTGCTTCAAATAGCGTTTGGGTTGCCATATAGGCAAAGATAAGAATTTTGATTAGAGTGGATTTGATGATATTAGAAAAGAGGTCATTGAAATCTAGAAGACAAAAGATTTCTTTTGTTTATAAAAAATGTAATGCCGTGGTTTTCAAAATTCGTACACGTTTTTTTAATACATCGCAGCAGAAACATTTATTATCATCATTAAATGCTAAATAATAAAAATCCGTTAATATTCACCATCATAAATACCACTACGTTACCACGCAGTCGAATCGTCTTGGATAAAATAATTCAGACACAAGTTTGGAAAATCAACCACAAGTTGGTAAGATAAATATATAAATATACTACGTAGTCCACACCACCCAGCAGGTCCCACGCTCACCAGGTCTCTACCTCCTACGCTACCTGCACGAGTACGAGACACATTTCAAGAAACAAGTATCAGTTTTCGCCTCGTGAGTCAGCAATAGGTGAACAAAATCATTTAACAAAACAAAAGTTTGACAGGTTAAGTTATACACGCGAATGCCCCGACCCGTCTCTTGACCCCACGGTTAAGTTTCAACTTTTAGCATCGTTATATACATTGTTTCACATCTTTATCATCATTCCGCATCTTTTACATCAAATAATCCTTCACAACACTTCAATAACATTGTAAAGCATCTTTTCATCTCTAAACATCGCTAATTGCTTCGTACTCGTCGTTCTTAATTGGGGTCTATCATAATACATAGCTATCATCGCTACCCCAAACGCCATGTGCGTGCCCGGCAACCGCTAGGGTTCCAAGGTCCGCCCGCACTAGCACCTCGTGCGTGCTAGGCAACTGCTAAGTCCCGTAGTCTGTCCGCACTGGCATAA
This sequence comes from Drosophyllum lusitanicum, assembly GCA_032274825.1. NCBI lineage: Eukaryota > Viridiplantae > Streptophyta > Magnoliopsida > Caryophyllales > Drosophyllaceae > Drosophyllum > Drosophyllum lusitanicum. The sequence goes on from JAUEJL010077279.1 coordinate 9,732, forward strand.
GTTCACTACGCGTGCCCAGCAAGTCTGGTACTGATCAGGGCGTGACTCCCTTACATACACAAACGCCCGTGGTTCATCTGTTATAGCTACTCCAACATCAGTCGTTTAGGTGAAAGTACAAGCAGTGCCCCACCGTTAGGCCCTCCTTCCACCAACGTGGTGTTATGCGCGTTGACCTCATCATCGTCAGTCAAACACCACTCCAGTGTACGAGTACACCACGTGTTACCAAGGTTGTCTAGAAAACCATACAACTAAACATCGTTGTGCTAGCAAGTCCTCGAAGGCACACTTCCCAACTAGGCATCGTACTACATCTTAGAAATAAGTCTACCCCCACCCTCAGGTCATCATAGCATCATATCATATACATCAATAATAATTACACACGTTATAAGTATTTAAGTGGACAATCACATGGCATCTTTAACTAAGTAATTAAATCTCTTGCGTATCATCGTATAATAGTATACACCCGTAAACGTCTTAAAATCATATATAAATCGTTAAACCTTTCTAAAAACGATTTTGTCATCGCACTCGGTTTTGAAAATTTACTAAACTCACTGGAGTCCGAGAGTCAAAATTAAAAAGGCCACCGAAAAGATTACCGAGCAACCTATAAAATAGACGAGTCCTTATAAGAAGCCATATGACGAACATCGAAGCACAACTCAATCAAATCCCCTAGAATCGCAATTCAACCGCAATTGCGACTAAATTACAATTCAATCACAATCACAATTGCAATTCAATCACAATTGATATTCAATCACAATCGAAATTCAGTCAAAATCACAATTGAAATTTAGTCAAAATCACAATTGAAATTCAATCACAATCACAATTGCAATTCAATTTTCTACCAACTACAATCGCAATTTAGCAATTGCAACTCTTACATCACCAACAAACAATCGTAGTTCACTCCTAATACTTGCAATTGTAATTCATTCCCCATCAATGGTACTAATATACATCTTAGATCAAACCCCAAACAACAACCTAATGTTTAACAATCAAAACTTTGTCGATTCATAGATTAAAGCTTCAAGAACAATGAATCCTAGCACAACATATGTCGATCTATTCCAGTCCCTATCCTATTGAAATCTTCAAACAAAACCAACTTAAATCACTACCATGGAGTAGGAATACTTACTTGATTGATGAACCTTCGATTAGGCCTCTCTCTCGGTTTGCAACTGCCGTAGGTAGCCTCTAGGGCTGCCCAAAACATTATTTATCCCTAAGGAAACCTTAACTCTCTCTCTAATCACAAGCTAGTCCTCAAAAGTTCTTAATTTTACTCCTTTAGTCCCTATACTTGATTTCTTATTCTCTTATAAATGAGAAATTATAAATGCATTTAATAGTAAACACCCCGGGATTAAACATGTCAATATCTCACATTAAAAAAAAGACTTCTTGTTCACCTTTTCTCTCCTATATATAATAAAAGACACTAGATATTTTACCTTATAGAAATTAAACATGGCCTTAAACTCACATTAAGCTACTTATTAAGTATCTTATATACACTTTTGGATATTATTAATTATCCTAATAAATACTTATTGGTAAAATAGATCGTTTTGTAACCTTTATAACAAATTGACCCACAAAAAAGATGTGTGTAGCTAACAACATTCATGGTAGGTGTTACCATACTCACAAACACTCATTGTTTACAGTAAAATCGTTACATTCTATCATTGATAATTTGACTTATTCACCCAATTCAATTTTGTAATTTTGGAATAAATGGCTCCCTTCAAAAATTAATTGCTTTGTTTGGAGGCTTCTTCTTAATCATATTCCTACTAGATTGAATCTTAGTCTAAGAGGAATCACTTTACTCTCGGTATTATGTTCAATAGTAATGGAGAAGAAGAATCAGTTGATCACCTTTTTCATTCATGACCCTTGGTTACGTAAGTGTGGAATTGGTTAGCATCATGGTGTAACATTGAATTGGGGCAAACTTTCTCCATTGTACAACTGATAGAAGACTTTATGGTTTGTGTTAAATCAAAAAAGCAAAAAAAAAGTTTTTGGAGGTAACCATAGGAAGTATGCTTTAGAGCATTTGGAAGGTGAGAAACAATATTATTTTTAATAACGAGATTCTTGGTGTCGGATGTAGTTAATGAAATTCAAGCTAGAGTTGTGTTCAATAAAGTCCATTTAAAAAACATAGTCCTAAAATTTTAATATTCAATCACATGTGATTCAGTATACAATCACATGTGATTTGTAAAAGCATCACATGTGAATTACGAAAAATTATGAAAATGTCACTCCGCTCAAAATTTTAAAATTTAATCTGGACCATTGATGCCATAGATCTAAAGGCTAAGATTAGTCCCTTAGGACTATAAATTAATTATGGACTATATTGAACATTCCTCATTCAAGCTAATCTCTTTTCTTGGTTAAAATATAGGGTCAAACTAATGTTTAGATTGGTCTAGTTTGTGTTATAATCCCTTATCTATGATTTAATTATTTGTAATCTTGATCTAGCGTCTTGCTAGAACTTTAATAAAATTTTCGAGTTCACTAGTCGGGATGATGCCCATGCCACTTAGCTAGAAATAAAACATGGAATGGAAGAGATTACTCCGTTCTATATTTTTACACCATTAAAATTTTATTTTACCATCTTTAGGTTGACTAAATTATTTATTTTGAGTGTTATTAAAACTTATTCATCATTTTTGACAATGATGATATCTACTTTACGGTTTTCTTTCATTCATATTCGTTTATCCGTTAAATAAACGAATACAAACTTATCCTCTAAACAAATGAATATGAACATAAATTCTTGTTCGTTTTTACGTGTTCGTATAAAGTTAAACAAACGAATATAAACGTACCAAAGGGTTTGTAACCTAACGTAATTAAGGTGTTGGAAGGTGTTCCCATTGGCCTTTGGTCATGGGTTCAATCCCGCTGTTGACAAAAGATCTAGATTTAGAAGTAGATTAGTGTGTGCTTTATTCTGCGGTTTAAAAAAAAACTAGTTACTCTTTCATGTAAACTGTGTTCATGACCCCATCCACCGAAAGGTAAAGGAATTTCCACATCAAACATTACTTTATGTCTAGTAACAAGTGATAATGTAACATAAAGAGATTACTATATATATTGCACAAATTCATGGCCATTTTCTTATTTTAATACTTATTTCTAAAAGATACTTGTAGTGTTTTTAACAATATATCAATTTACCAAACCTTTTGATCCAACTAATACATTTCCAGATCCTTAACACAAGTGGTTATAACATATAAGTTCAAAACTCAATAACATGGACATAAGAAAGTCAGAAACCCGAGATAGTATTGAACCTCTGTAAAAAGCACGAAACATTAAAACCTAGTAATATTCATAGCGAAGCCCGTATGCGTATAGAGGCATTAGGCATAAGCTTCAACAATACGAATCTTAGCAATACATATATACAAATTGTGGTGTATTCATTCTACATTTCAAACACAGTTTTCAAGTATTTGTAGAAACCACTGCTGAAACCATTGTATCCATACCACATAGATTGTAGCCACTGCAAAGCTTGTAGTATCCATCCTCTCCCCAGTCTGGCCCCCATGAGTTCTTAATGATCCAATATGGCTTCTCCTTGAGTCTGCTAGGTGCATAACCAGCTGACCCATATCCAACCAGAAGAACACCATGATCCAAACGCTTCTTTGAACAAATATACGGGCATGAAACTTTACCAATATATGTTTGCATCCAAGCTGCATTGATACCAACTGCAAGAACAATAAAGGGTTATCGCTAAAAAAAAATTAAAGTTATATGAATATGTGATAATGGTTTGGTACTGTATTTACTTGCAAGAGGGCCGTGTTTAACCAAATTGGCAGCAATCTGGTCTTCGTCTGTGCCAACAACACTGAAATTGGCTACTGATGCAGCGATTTTGGTTTTGTCAAAGTGACAAGTACCATCTTTTCCAGTGTAGGGGTAATCTGATTCTTTCATAACTCCACCTGCCTTGAGGATATACTCGAATGCATTGTTCATCAGCCCACCATTACAGCCTGAGTCGCAAGAATCCTTTTCGGCTGGATCACACTGTAAAAGCTCAAAAAGAAACACTATTAGCAACCCTAATCAGTTCTTAATCTCACAAAGTGACAATTGCAAGCTTTTTTTTACTGTTGTGGACTTGTGGTTCTCTTTTGTTTAAAACAATTTCTTCTTTTGCAAATTGACAAGCCAAGTTTACAAATTTTCATCGACCAAATTACTGAATACTGATGGTATGTTCTAGCATGCTTTGAGACATTGCCTATATCAAACTTTGCTGAAATTCTCATTGGATTAAAAAAGCAGAAGTTATAAATATCAAACTTAGTCTAATTGCTTCTTACATAGAAACAGAAACAGTTAACTAATAAAGTGATGAATAGAGATAAGGAAAAATGATAAATCCAAGAACCAAAGAAGATGCTACAAACCTCATGATCACAATCCACAAGTTGCTGTTCACTGAGGCTAACCAATTCCCCTGTTTGGAGGAAGTGAGATCCTTCCAAAGCTCCGGTTGTACTAAATGACCAGCATGATCCACATGAACCCTAGAACAGTATCCCGCAAAATTAATTAATCACAATACCGTAAATAAGGGGATTTATTTCATTCTCTATACAAACAAAACGTATTTAATTGGTTTCCATGAACAAATTATATGATTTCAAAGGAAACTTAGTCGTCTGATTTTGACAAGAATACTATAATCGAGGTGGTGTATCAATTATACATGTTCATATGGAAATCGTGACAAAATTTACCTAAATTTATTGCAAAAGTCACGCTATTATCAAACTTGAAATTCGAAACCTAATCACACCGATCTATAAAGTCAACCATACTTTGAGATTTTATCGAAGGTTCTGTAACAATTACAAAGAGACTATCACATACCTGATTTTTAACGTCAGTAACAGCGCCACGATCGCGCCAGTCAAATTCTTCAGGGAGATTTTCAGTCGGCAGGATAGGTGCCTTGTTCGCATCGGCGGGAAACTTGAGAGGCTTCTTCAAGCCAAGGGTCTTACGGAACTCCGACGGGGTCAAATCGGAGAACTTTGTAACACCGTGTTCGGCCGTCGGATCTAGCAGCTGGTGGCGCTTAGCACGGCGTAAATTAGACTTGAATACTGACAGACGGTAATCGTGCTCCTCTGGAGTCGCATACGTCTTACCAAACTTGCTCTTGAAGAGAGTGAAGTGGTGATCGGCGTTTAGTAGAGGATCAGCGGAGGTCTCTTCCTCCGGGACGACTTGCCGGATTAATGGATCGGCAGAGGACTCATCGCCGGCGACGGCGGCGGAGAAGAACAGGAGGAGGAGAGAAAAAAAGGAGATTAGGGAGAATCGTTCCATGGTGGTGATTAGATATTTTGATGTGGGGTTAGTGCTCCTCCAATTATAGTGGTTTGCACGATGATCGGTGGTCATTCAGATCTTGACACGTGTCTTTAGATGATAATATCTTACCGAAATAAAGGTCTAACGTCGTAAGCAACAAGACTCTAGTTTACATTCTTCGTCCTTCTTTTTTGGCCATATAGCTATAAACTACTACGGAATAGAAATCTCAATTGTAAAACGGTAAGAAGAAAAATGTTTAATATACTTAATTCATAGTTTTAAGTAATTAATTTTAGGTTTTAGATCAGTGACATTAATGTTTCAGATTGTATTTTAAAAATTTGGATGAAATGACATTTTCGTAATTCACATGTGATTGTATACTGAATCGTCTGTAATTGTATACTGAATCGCCTTTGATTGAATATTAAATTTTAGGACTATGTTTTTTACATAGACTTTATTGAACACAACTCACAGAACGAAACTAAAATATTTTTTTATTTTATTAGACTTAATTACAAAAATCGTCCCTGTGGTTGTCACTGATTTTCACTTTTAGTCCTTTAACTTTAAAAATTACGAAAATAGTCACTGTGGTTGTCA
>JAUEJL010077301.1:0-15742 GCA_032274825.1 Drosophyllum lusitanicum
GGTTAGGATTAGAATGTGATGGATGGATGAGATTACTGCATAAAAAATGAAGGGCTGGGATTTTAGGATGATTGAAATTAAGAAGTCTTAATTTTTAATAGGAGAGAGAGAGGTGTATGTTTAATATAGTAGTATAGATAAGCATCTATGTATGTATTTCTACCATAGATAATAAATGATATTTTATATTACACTCATCACTATTTATAAATACAAAAATAATAATAACTATAATAAAAACATAATCAAACGTATCTTCGATAATAATTGTATTTGTTGAATTTGATTGAACATTTAAGAATACTTGAAAATAAGTTCACAGAAATGCATATATAAGGACCCCCGAATATTATTAATTAAACAAGCTAGTTTAAAGGGTAAAATAGTTTTCCAAACCTTTGCCAAACCCACCAATTTTTACTTACCTTACTCAAATAGTTTCTTTATTAATTTTATATATATATATATATATATATATATATTCAAACAAGGTAACAAATAGATCCAAATAGCCCATGTGAGCATCAAATATATACTATCTGTGTTAGGTTAATTAATTAACAAGATTTAAATATAACATCGCAAGTCAATTGCAAATGGTTTACAATAATGGAGATTGAGAGACTACCGGCGATGCATATACTACACGGATCCTTATTCTCCTTTGCTTCTTCTCCACAGTTTGCTGTTATTATCATTGCCTGAACCACCATCTTTGTATTGCAGACATGGGAGTGTTTAAAAATGGAGCATAGTTCTGGATGAGAGGTGTAGCTGTCATCCCAACTTTAACCCACACATTTTGGTGGTAACCCGCAGTAACAGGTGCATGATACATAAGCTTCAACAACTACCAAAAGCGAGTTGCAAAATTGAAATTAGTTGACACAATACAAATAATCTATTTATCTATGCAGCTTCATTATCTACCACCCAACGTGATTTTTCGAGTGAGCAAGAGCAAGATCTATGTTTAGAGTGCATAATATCTATGTCAAATAAAGCACTATGTTTAATCCGAGTTCAGGCAGATTCTTTAATCGGGAATAATATCTCAACTACAGTGTATCAAGACTTCTTAAAATAGCATTTAGTTTGTGATATTATCTTGTCATCAAATTCAAGAAGGTTTACTGCACCAAAATGCCTGAAACTTCAACAAAAAATTCTTCTTTTGATGCAATTAATATGTCAAATTATGTATATAACTTTTTATTCTATTATTATATTATACAAACACATACTTATTCTCTCCTGCACCCACCACCACTGTCACCAATCCCTCTCCCCCCCCCCCCTTCCCTTCTACAATTTTGGTTGCAGGTTCCAGATCTGTGTGTGCAGATCTGATTTTGGGTGGTTTATATGTGTAGATCCAATGGTAGGTGGTGACTGTTTGCAGATTACAGATCACGGTAGGTGGTGGTAGTTGCGTGTTGTGAAAATGAAGAAGGCGGCAGTTGCAGGGGATGGAGATGGAGGTGGTTGGTTTGAGTTTGGTGGAGATAGATGAGGTGGGTGGTTGGGAAGGTGCCAGATGTTGGTATGAAGGCGGTGCCAGGAGTGGTAGCCAGAGACGGTGCCAAGAAAAACCCCAAACCACTTGAACTTGCACATCATTGTTTTAAGAGTTGTAAATTGAAGATTAATTTTAATAACATTAGTAACAATTTTAGTTTTTTAAGAGAAAGAAAAACTAATTAAAACTTTAAGATTTAGACACATACAATAGAACCACTCAACAAGTTGGATACATACATCAGTGTCTAACCGGCTATTTTTACCTTTTCTAGCAAGTCAGTTACATACAATGAAACCATTTAACAAGTTAAAAACATGCACAAGAATATTTATTTTTGTCTATACACAATTAAAAAAAAGTGCAAAGTTTGATACGTTTCGGTACAGTAAACCCAATTAAAAAGGCAAAGAATTAGAAGCATTAACAAACCTGCCAGTACATGAAAGTTTGTACAATGTTGCGCTGCCACCTACATGTGCAAGTCAAAAAAATTCAGAAAAATCAGCTGACATAAAGATATCTTTAACTAATATAAGAACATGCAAGAGCTGGAAAAAATAATGCAGATTTAGAGTACAGATACTGACGATAAAAGAGAGATGATCAAAAGGAATCCAATTCCAATCTCAGCTTGTGAAGACAGTATGCTAAGTGTTGTCGTGTTTGATTCCACCCAAACACAAAGCTCTTCCAAGTACTTCCTAAATAATAAAAATACAAAGTCAAACTTGATTTTATTTTGTGTTTTTTTGGTTTCTTTTTTTTGGTGTGTGTGTGTGTGTTTTTTTGGGGGGGAGGGGGGGTGTACCTGTACAAGGATGATTGGCTGAAATTACGTCTAAGGAATTTTGCAGAATGTTCCAAGGCGTGACATAAGATGGGAAGCAAAGCAACTGCAAAATCATTTATATTTGGGAAACATGATGTGCGAATGAGAAAGAAATTTAGAGCATAATAAACAAAACATTGAGTCTTACTAACATCTAAGTTGAAGATTTGAAGAGACAAAAGTGAGGCAATAAATAAAGTAGAGAAAATCCTTTGTTGTGATTACTGACTGAAGCCACACTTGCAGTGCCTGCAAATTCCACGCCCTTGGTTTCTGAAAACAATCATAAGAAACAGCATCAGGAAATGACAATCATGTATTGAATTAAAATTTTTAATGAGAATAAAAGAATTACCCCATATAAAGAATAGAGGGAATACAACGAAGAACATAGAGTGCCCATAAAGGACAGCCGGTATGCCCTGTTGGAAAGACTTTTAGGTATGAGTGGAAACATAGCAAGCACAGCCACAACAAACACCTGCAGGAAAAACCATTTTAGCAATATGCAGACTCCTCTTTCATTTTATTATAATGACTACATTAACTCTATTTGTTAACAACCACCAAGTATGAAGTGTCATTTGTAGTATCTTCATTGCTATAACATTGACCTTTTTATTTTTTTTTCAAACATTTTTCCTGCTCTTATTTGATGTTCAACTGGAGTTAAGTCGGGTACAATTGTACAAACTATGAACTTGTTTTCCTCTATGATCCATGAAACATCCAGTTCCAATACTCTAACTTCTTTCCATCTTAACTTATACTTATTTCCAAAATCCATGATGGATATGTCATATTTGTGTATACTGTTCTGATAGTCAGGTTCGAGAACAAAGTTTCAAAAATCCGCCTACATGTACAACATATAATTATTATACATGAACTACACACATGTGTCAATTCAAACTCTAAGCATGACATTAAAAGAAAGAAAAAAACACTTGGCTCTGGTACATGGGACAGAAGGACTATCTGAATGATTATGGTTGACCCGCATTTCCGTGATTCCATTCAGTGAAATGGATTTGTAATGCGAAGCATCCCTAAGGACATAAGAACATAAAACATAGTACAGAAGAACTCCTGATTGGTGCTAATATAAACCTGAGCTTAATATCTGTTTTATCTTAGACTATAACTATATATTTAGTTCAATGAGTTGCCCGTCCTATACATAATAATTAGACCAGTTATGCATCCATTGTGAAATATAAGTTACTAGACATTTATGATTCTAAAATATCTGTGTGGTAGTCCTCAGTGTGGTATAATATACGTAGAAAAGAATATGCATACCCAAGCATTGACAGAAGAATGTATTGTCTGTCGATCCCAGCGCAAAGGAGTTGAACTTGGCGTTGATGCCCCTGTTGCTCTTGTAGTGGACCCTATAAAGTTCAAAAGCATTAAAACAAAAACGGTTGAAGAACTAGAGACGAAGTTCACATCAAAACCTACAACACACATTCGTGTTTGTTTGTAATAAGAAATCATGCACATTACAATAGACAATGACAAGGGAGAAAGAGAAAACGAACCATGCATGCCACAAAGATAACCTAGTCACCTAGATATTAAAGAGAATGTAATAATCTACTTATCTACCAGAGTTATGAGATGGCCTGTGTTCGCTTGTAGATGATTGGGGTGTCGATAACCTTGGAGACTGAGAGGTAGTTTTTGTTGTCATTGGTTCCACGACAAAATCAGGGTCCTAACAAGTAATGTATATTCCAATCAGAATCAAGAAAAGACACAAATACTAAATATAAGTTTCATACACATTGCAGAAGCTACAAGTACAACCACCAAAATTGAAACTTGTAAACCACATACAGAAAAAGAAGAAAATATATCATAACTTGATGCACCTATTAGAGTAAGCTGAATGTTCACCATTATACACAAAATATATTTGAACATTTATAGTCATTCACCGCCACAGGTTAATGCACCAATAGTTTAGATAAATCACCATGTGTGTATACGTGTACAAACATCATCTATGAGATTTACAAGTTAAAATATCATCTTCAAGAGTCCCCGGGTCTATACAAATTTTCCTCATTGCTCTATTCACTTTAATCTCTGTCCTCTACATGCTTTATAAACCCTGGTTTGATGGTGAAAAAAAAATAACCTTTTTGCTATCTATAAACTTACAGAAGTAAGAAACTATTTGAACAATTTGTTATATTTTACATTTTCGGATTTCCCATTTAATAAAGTTCCCTTCCTCCATTTTCCGTTTGTTGAGTTTATGTTAATCTTGCAATAAAAAATGTATTCATTTTCTATAATAATTTGTACTACACTTGCAAACTTCTACTCTATACGCTGTGGACTGTGGAACCGAATATGGTTTTCACGGAAACTTAAATTAGCAGAGCAATAACATCATGAACCCTAATTCCAAAGCAAGCAAGCATGTCAAAAATAGTGAAATAGATATTTTACATTGACAATTGCAATTAAAACCAAACGCCATTACGAGATCAAAGACGGTTAAAGTGGATCCCTATATTCTACAATTCAATAACAGAAACGTAAAATCAGATCAAAATACAAACAAGTTAATGGAGAATGGAAAAAAATGGAAGCGAATTACGGACAATGTAACGCTGGTAGAATTTGCGTTTGTAGTGGGTAATAACATCGGAACGGGAAGCCATTTGTGGAGGCATGAGAATATTGGACCAGTACTCAGCCCATCTAGGGTCGTTCTCGTAGTCATAGGAGGCCGCCGCTGTATTCTTGATCTTCTCTGGATTTTGTTCTTCACCCATTATACCTACGCTGTTCGGTTTGATCGATGTTTATCTCGTTGGAGGGAATCAGAAGTATACGACAGTCGTCGGAGTGGTGACACTGACAGCACTCAGCAGCGTGTTACTATGTTTTTCCGTTTTGCCACCGGCGATAGCCGCCCAGAATCAGTGATGCGGATAGAAAGTAGCATTCAGCTACTTTTAGAACCAGGTAAGAGTGCGAGGCGTAGGAAGGCGAACCGGCGTGATTGACATGGATTGCTGCGTCGTCAGGAACGACATCTTTCACCACAAGGTGGTCGAATTGCGTGGAAGGCTCGATTTTCTTTTTCTTCTAAAGAATCATTTCTTTATAACTAATTTAAAATGACTAAATTATTATTATAATTTACTTATTTTTTATTTTAGTTAACTTTAAAAATACTAAATGATATTTAAACCTTTTTATAAAAACTAAAAACTAAAAAAAACACTTAATCTATCTACAATCAAATAATATGGGGGAGTGACCACTCACAATCTTAATGGACGTTATCTATTCTACTATCTAAATCGATTAAATAATGGCTCATCACTTGTAAGCAAACATACATGAACTATTAGTAACATTCTTATCACTCACTCCCACACTTCTTAGTAGGGGTGTTCATGGATGATTAATGAAACATATGGTTAATTAATAACCGTTTAACCGAAATATCACTTTGTAACTGTCTTGAACCTAATTCGGTTTAGTTTTTTGGTTAATGAAATAACCGGTTTCTAATTTCTAATTATATTGTTAAGTTAAGAATTCTAAAATTTAATATTCATGTCTTAATTTTAACAGGATTTAAATGAGAAAGTTAGATAACACAAGTAATCAGAATTATTATCAACTAGTTGTGACTTGTGATGGGATTAAAACATTACAGATAAATATGTGACTAAAGTTAAGTGAAACTAAGTTAGTAATAGTAAATAATAAGATTTATCAACCTAATTGACTCTTACACGATTAATAACGACTATCGTTACTAAAACTTATATTAAAAAGTGATATGTAAATATTTGGTTGGGTCATAAATTGTTATGGGTTAATAATTATTGTATAATAAATATTTGTCAATTACTTGATACGTATAAACCAAAACTAAAAGTTAGCATTTTTAATTATTTCGGTTTTTTGATTAACCATTCATATCTAAACTCATGGATCATAACCAAACAGGAAAATCGAATTTATCGATTCGGTTAACAAAATAATAAAATAATTATTAGGTTGGTTAACGGTTTTTCAGTTTTAGATAATTTAAAGACCCCTCTTAGTTGTATGCTATTTATTTTTTCAATAAAAAAAATCATTATCAATCTTCATATTATGCATACCCGGTAAGGCTTATTTATGTAGTACCGATATAAAGGTTACATACTTATATTATAAAGTTAATTGAACACATAGTTAAGCTTCTAACAAACATAATTCATCAATTAACGCATGATTAATTGCACATAAGATATCACATATTGGTGTTTCTGCAGATGATATAGAAGAACAACTCTTGTATGGAAACAAGATAAAAAATATAGACAACTGGGATATAAGAAGAGGTGGTGGCAGTTTCAGGGTGGTTGTGGCCGGCGGCAGTTGTGGTGGTGGTTTACTGCCGCCATATTTTCCCACCAAAAACCATGTGACACCCAAAACTATACTAATTACATAATAATACACATAAATTGTCTTAATATAAGTTTTACAAAATGATGCTGATAATTAAAAATCCAACATTGCCTCCCTTAATTATCAATGTCATTTTCGCAACCAGTGATCTTCAGTGTCTTCAAATGATGATGAAATCTTCATCGTCCGTCTTGTAGGTGTTGGTGTCAGATCCGTAATGCTCCTTAATGCTGGGTTCTTCCTTCTCTCTTCCAAATTCTTCAAGGTTCCTAGTTGCCTCCCTTTCATTTGCAACATCTTGATACCTTTGATCAATGCTCTTCCCTATCGAGCTGTTGTTGCCTCCAGTAGTGTATGAGTAATGGCCAAACCTCCTTAATCCAAAATCATAAAATTCCTGTGGTATCAACAAATATTGTTCATACAATTCTTTGAAAGCTTCACCATAGCATTGAGGATATCCGAAACTCATTGCGACTTCTTCCCATTCCTTTTTCTCTACTATCGTATCATATTCGTCCAACTTTGCAACAAGTTTATAGAAATCAAACAAGCATATGTCCAGCCCTTCAAGACTTGGTGGTAGTGCTAACTGATCACCGTTTTTCATTTTGTGTATCCACTCAATCCCTTCTTCAAACTTCTTCACAAACAACTCTGTCTTTGTAGCATATACGATCATTATTTGTAAATGTCATGATACACATGAAATCATCGAAATTTTCTATGATAATTGGCACTAGATGTCCACTAATTTCTGCATACTTCTCGATTGGTTCTTCTTCAATTTGTAAAGATGGATGATCTGGGAGTTTGCGATTGATACCCATATGAGAGATAACACACTGTTTACCATCGATTTTGACTTCGAAACCTTGTAGAATCAATTGCTCCATACTGAGAACATTGATGTTTATTCCTGGTGCATGAGATACATATGGTACAGTAAAGAAAAATTCATCGTTTTCGATTTCTATCTCACCAACACCATGAATTGCAATCGATTCTTGGTGTGCATCTCTATAGACTGTGCAATTTTCTTTATATAGAATAAAAAGATCACGTTCCGGGGTCATATGTATATCAATTTGTGTATTAACATACCATATTTTGTTCCAGTCACCCGTGTCTGTCCCTTTCACCAAGTAATCTCCGTTTATTATTGTTCGTTCCACATATGTAGGGTACTGATTTCGCTTATTAGTCTTCAAGTTCTTCGTGGGACAATCCCATGCAAAGTGCCCATGAACATGACACCAATAACATTTCGGGTTTTGCTTTTTCTTTTCTCCTATTTCTCCTTCGATATGCCAATCCTTAAAAAGGTTAGCGAGTTCAACACTTCGCTTGAACCCATGGATCTTCTTAATTTTCCTGCCATGTCTGTTCAGTCCTCCCATGTTTCTTCCGTTTGTTTTTGATTTCTGCGATTTTCCAGCCTTCGAATTCTTTCCCTTTATGACTTTGAAGTTTCTGCCCAATCCTTCTTGCGAACTGCTCTCGATTGTTCCTTCTTTCTTGTTGGGCACTTGTTTGCGTAATGGCCAAATTCCATACAATTAAAACAATGAATTGTGTTTTTGGTTCCAACGAAGTATGCACAGCCAGGGTTGGTTTTCCGTTATGTTTTTGGTGTTAGGATCGAGCCTTAGGCTCTGATACCATGTTCGGTTTCGATGGGAAGATAAACGAGGCATAAGGGAACAATTCTTGAATGGTAGCATGATAAATATATAAACAACAGAAAAACTAAGATGAAGGAATCGATATATATATATAACAATCGGTGAGAAAAGATACACATATGTTCTTACTGAATATATCTATTTATAGATGAGGGTGGTGGCAGTTTTGGGTGGTTGGCCGGTGGCTCTTGTGGTGGTGGCGTGCAGTTACCACAATCTTCCCTCCAAAATGCAAATTACACCCAAATCTATATTAACCATATAATAATTACATAATAATAGTAATAAATGTCTTAATATAAGTTTACACAAAATGATAATGATAATTAATTTTCAACAGGTGATTGTGTGAGAGATGGTGGAGCATGCATTTAATATGAGAAGATAATTAAATTCGTTGGAGAATCGTGGGAATGACCACCGATTCAAATGGGATGTTATCTTTCTCACGTTGAAATCGGATATTAAGTTAGCCCACCTATTAGTATTAGATTATAATTCAAATGGAATAATGTTTTATTCACGTAAATTTGGTTGGGCTAAAATAGCTGTGGGTACTTGTTCATTTAGTGAGTTTAGTTATTACTATTATTATTAAATAGCATTTTATTAATAGTATTATTGTATTATTATTGTTATTTTCTTTATATCTTTATGTTTAGGGTATTACATCAACGATACCTCGACAGGTATTTAGGGCCTTGCAAGCCCAATGCTCCCCGAACGGTTAGGGATCAGCTTCCCGCTGTACCCAGAGGAATCGATTGATTCCAGAACGCAAAGGTGGACCGCTTCACAGCTCACCCACCAGCGTGGTTAATGTGACTGGTACTCAGTTTGGTGCATTAAGCCGGGCTAGCTACCTTGCAAGATATGTCGCCTTCTGACTACGCCAACTCATCGCGAGATGCTAGGATAGCACTGTTTGATGATGATTAATTATATGTGATATGCTTATGTTGATTATTATGCTATCATGTATTCACTAGTTTTTATAGCTAACAGATATTCTCTCCCCCGTATGTGCTGGTGGTCCTAAGACTTGAGAGCGCAGGTGCCTGCGGGTTGTTTATGTATTTTGGAGGAACACTTTGTATTATATTGTGTTTGTTTTACTACTCTGATATGGTCGGCCATTTAAGAAGATATCTCGTTTGCCGAATTTTTCCACTAAGGTCATGGTGTCTATATACTTCCGCCTCATGTTTCTTGGTCCGCCCATGAAACTTGAAAGAAGGACTATTTGTTGACCGGCGCCTGCGCAGCATGTTTCACAACTTTCAACAGCATCTACAAGCCCTTGTAGAATTTCCCTTTTGATATCATCCTGCTGAGATCAAGCTCTACGTCTCAAGCTTGACATAGTTGTCTACTATATATTGTTGTAGTAGACGGCCAAACCGTAAAAAGGAAGTTATCGTCAATTTATGAAGGAGGTTTATATGGCAGATTACAAGTGAATAACACAACACCTACCATTTTCCTCATGTAACTCGTCGGCCTCTGCTAGACGTTGGGGACAGATGAGAGTTGCAGCTACGCGTCTACCTCCTTTTTTTTATGCTGTTTGTTGGTCTTTATTGGAATTCCTTGATGCCACCCGAGTTCTGTGCGTGGAAACATTAAAGGGTATTGTAAAGGGTCATAACAGCCATATTAATATTCAATCTTTCAAGATTGGTTGCTATGAGTTATTACTTCAAAGTCTCTATAGCCTTGTTCGTCATTTTCTACTCCGTCAACCCATATTGCAGCCACTTGAGAAACTGTTGGCTTATTAAATACTCTTTGATCTTGTGCGGGGACTGTCTTAAGAATGATCTTATAGTCATTTGGCTGAGGAATGTCTTTTAGGTTCCGAAAGAAAAACACGTAAGGGTATTCTTCAAGGGCTTTCATACATTTAATAACAATATGCTTGCATAGCGATGAACAAGGCGCTAAACGATGTTTTTTTTGTGGTCTGTATCATGGAAGTATAATTGAAGGTTTGTGGAGTCCGTATAGTGAGGGTGCAAATGATTTATGAAGTGATACACTTGCCCTTGTACACTAACGGCATATGCACCATTGTTTCTTTTAGCAAGATTGGCATGTGATTTGACTCCTAAGGAGGTAAAGCAAAGGTATTATTATAGGTTCTAATGTAAGTTCCTCTATTGCCTGTTGGATGTTTCAATGAGGAGTTCGTTTAGAATATTGGAAGTTCATTGCTTTTGAAAACGATATCACCATTTGAGCAACAAAAATTTGCTGTTTCAGAATAGAATTTTACAGCATCACAATGATGGCAAGTTTTCGTTCATGGCATCATGTCAAGTACAAGGGGTATGACATGTAGTGTAGTTCTTCCTACAGGAATATAATGTCCTCCTGTAACACGAAGTAACTTCCCAGGTCGTGAATGGAGAGAAAATGTAGAGGAAATGGGAAGCCATACCTTGGTCACTAATGAAACTTCACGTGATGTTTTTTCCTTTTCCATCGTAAGTTGGCTGCTGCTCTGTATTCTCTTTGTTTTAAATGGTCCTTATCATTATGAGGTTGATCAAAATGATGTCTTAAATGTGAATGGCTAATTCAACAGTGATCCGTTTGTTCAAAATGGGGTAACTTTCGATCATGTGCGTCTTTTTTTTCCACCTTAAAATAGACTGCCCTATATTTTTTGGTATTTATTTGAGCGTCTGAGAAACAAGGTTCGGATGCCCGAATGTGTTTCATAGGAATATTATTTAGATGTATAATGTGTGCAACGGTATAAAATTAGCAAATTAAAAGGAAATAGTCTAGGCTATTTTGAAATAGAGTTTTAATAGAAGAGTATGCAAAGGTACATGTTCAAATTATCAACATGTTATAAAATACTAAATACTTACGTACTTTGTAGCAGCTCCGTGTTTGGATACCAACTGTATAAGTATATTCAATCTAATATAGCAGGATATATGGGTGTCTAATTTAGGTGCTATAAATGAAAATATAACAAATAAAATGATGGCACATAATATGTATGTTGTTAGCAATAACGTCAATGCATTCTTTAGTTGCGTTGGATTGTTCTTTCGAAGGCCCTGAAACCGACACATATAAATTATCATAAATCAAATGCGAAGATGTAGGCAAATTTTAGTTTTCATAGAGATTCACATTTACAATTGCCTACGCATTCAGATACACAAATCTTTACACAGCTCTTAAATTTTATGAACGAAATGTTATAGTAAATACCTAAAACCAAAAAACATGATAAAAAACGAGCAACGTACATGAAATAAGAATTTACAAAAGTAATAGTTAGAAGAACAAGAGAATAATGATAAAGGAGTTGGGATATATATGTTAACTATTATTGAGAAAGTAAAATGAGGGTGAAGTGAAGTAAATGTGTCTAGGAATTCATCCAGTTAAAACTTAGGTGATAGATCATCTTCACATACTTCATTTATCCCTTTTCTTACTTGTTTGCATATAATCTAGGCAATAGAGAAAATAGTTTATTGGAGATCCGGTTAACCAATAATCAACAAATAGGTGAGATGTTTTATGTAACAACTTTCTTTGAATCTTTTACACTTTTAAAACACCACATCCCAAACTATTGTCCCAAATTCTCCATAATAGAGCCTAGAAAACCCGGAACCATGCAAAAAGAGATTGAAGCGTGAGGATGAGCAACTTCCGAACTAATTGAAATTACACACGAAGTATGAATTTGAGTGAGAAGAAGATGAATTCATTGAGAGGATATAAAAATGTGAAAAGAATTATAAGAGGCTGGTTATATTGAATGTGTAAAAAAACTTAACCAGAAATTATGTCTTTTTACCTACGTAATGATTGTCATGTAAAACCCATTATTTTTCTTTGTTCATCTCATATGTTAATTTTGTCACTCTCATACTTAAATAAAAGAGTCAATAATTTTGCAAACAAATAAAAGTTATCAGATCTTATAACTGCAATACTTGACAATATTGCGTAAAAAGTTATTAAGAGTTTGGTGGGTCAAGTTGGGATTCAAATTAAATAGTCGAGACGTCCAGCATGCAAAAGGAATATAAAATTGCATGAATATTCCCCTAGGTAGATCAATGGTTGTATGAAAAATTAGAAGATTGGGTTTTTGTACAGGCTAATTAGGATCGGCTTCAAATACTTTTGGTCGACGAAGTATTTAATGTATAATAAAGAATTAACATTTCAAATATGACCAACAATGTCTTCTTTCAAATTCCAGCTATAGTATGATTGTTTTCAGAGTAATGATTTGGGAGATTTTATGTATTATAAGTAGAGTTTAGATATTAGTTTAACTCATTTATAACTATTACGTACAAACAGCCTGAAGATTTAAATGTTGAAAATCTGCAAAATCTCCCTCCGTAAGTGAGGGCATTTATTCTATTCCTAAAGCTTTTTTGATTTTATGTTATGTAATAAGTTTTTAATTCATGTTTATTTTCATTTTTTTTCTTTTTATTGGCAGATATATGCTTTATTGCTATGTATAGTTGTTTTCAGCTTCATATATCTTAGGAGGAGAGATGTGGATGATCTGCACCTTGCAATTGTAGGTACGTTATTAGAGTGTGTTTGAATGTGTGCTTTCAATTGTGATCTTAGTTGTAAGAGATATATTTTAGCGTTTTTTTTTGCAGGCCTGATTATTTAAGATAATAAACAGTGGAACTGACATGACTGTAGACAAGAGATGGAGTAAAATTCTTCTATATTAGATCAAAACAAAGAGTAATTTCCGTTTACCCCTTTGCTAATCAATTTTGTTTCACTATGAATTATGAAACTGGGTATCAAAATTAATTACAAAAAAATGCAAATGTAAATGTTTAAAATGTGAATATGATTCCCAAGCTTTAACCTCTTACTTTTATCAATGTTTCCATAGGTCTTTTGTTTGCTGTGCTTATAACTCGGGCCCTAACATATGCTAAAAAATACACACGTGGAAGCCCATGGCCTAATTTCTTTTGGCCTTGCTTTCCAAATGGGACAAACGTATTTACTTTCAGCAAATTTCATTTTTATTCTTTGGAATTCATCTTTTTGGTTTCTTATCGTTTTGTTGGTATATATTGCGACCTATGACAAATGGGGCAATGTCGTGTGTCATGGTCAAGACAAAGATATAAAGGAAGGCCATAAGAGTTTCCCTAGTGGCCAAGCTTCATGTAAGAGATGTCAATGCTATTAGTTAATATATTATCATAGGAAGGTCATATACCCGAAATTAAAGGTTAAAAAAAATTGAACCTCAAAGAAGTGTTTAAAACTAACTCCTAAAACAATGACACCTTTCCGGCTAATATCAAATGTGATTCTGACTCCTATGCTCATTTTACTGTATTCATCCAAAACGGATGAGTTTGTTCTAAATGAAGAATAAAGGTAATTGCAAGATGCATGTAAGTTGACACACTTAATCAATCGTAAATGTTCTTGAGAGTGGGGGAATCGAAAAATGTAGATATAAAGAAATCATAAATCGTGGTTAGTTGGAATTACGAAGCATAAATCATCAAGGTTAAATCTCTTAGTGAGACTGCCTAAGTTGCTATAGAAAAGCAAGCAATCAAGGTTGAATCGAAAAGATAGAACCGAAAACCGAAGAGTCACTACTAGAAAATTGCCTATTACCAACGGACTTTACGACGGAAAAAATCCGTCGGAAATTTTATAAGGGATTAGCGACGGTTTACAGAAGGACCAACTTTACGACGGATTAACGATGGATTTCCGACTGATTTGCGTTGGATAACAGTTAGTCGGAAATATGTCGGAAACCATAGAATTTACCGATGAATCAGCGACAGAACTGCGAGGAAAGAATGTCGTCGGAAATCAGTCGGAAAAAACTGTCGGGAATCCGTCGCAAAGTCAATCCGTCATAAATCCGTCAAAAAATTTCGTCGCAAATCCGTTAGAAATCCAACCGTCGGAAATCCGTCGCAAGTATTTGTTTGTTGTAGATTAATGTATGTCTATATAACATGTATATATATGTGTGTGTATGATAAACTAGTAATATACGTATATAAGCAATGTCTATTAATATTTTGACACAATATATACTTACACGTATATATATGTGTGTGTATGAAAGTACATACTTGTCTATATTTTTATGTATATGTATTGATACATACATATGTGCGTATTTATGAGTATATAACCTTGTACTTAAGTAAATATTTTAAGATGAATACACATACGTGTGTATATGTGCGCTTATATACGACGAAAACTATCGATACAAATTATTTTAAAGAAACACCGTCAGAATCCGTTGCAAATCTGTCAGAAATTTCCGACGGATTTCCAAGGGACGGTTCTAATTTTCGTATATTTTAAGAGTGATGATCGTTTTTTGTATATATTTACACATATTATGATAATAGAAGTGTTTTTTCTTATAAATATCATTTTTCGACTCATGATATATATATACACGTATACTACGTACGTGCCGCTAGGTTATATGTGTAAGTATACACGTATAGAGATACATACATGTGTGCGTGTTTTTGAGTATACAATCTTGAATTAAAATATATATTCTAAAAAGAATGCATGTACATGTGTATAGGTGTGTATATGTGTGATCATATACGAACAAAACTATCGATTTCAATGATTTTAAAGAACCGCGCTCGAAAATCTGTCGCAAATCCGTTGGAAATTTCCGACGGATTTCCGACAGACGGCTCTAATTTTCATATATTTTAAGAGTTATGGTCGTTTTTTGTATATCTTTACACATATTATGATAAGAGAAGTGTTTTTTCTTATAAATATCACTTTTCAACTCATGATATATATTCACGTATACTACTGTCATTAGGTTTTGTGTATATGTGTATATGTATAGACATATCTACATACATACGTGTGTGCGTGTTTATGAGTATACAACCTTGGACTTAAGTATATATTTTAAAAGGAATACATGTACTTGTTTATATGTGTGCATATGTACGATTGTATGCGAAGAAAACTATCGATATAAATAATTTTAAAGAAGCACATCGGAAATCTATTGCAAATCCGTCTGAAATTTCCGACGAATTTAAGACAGACAGTTCTAATTTTTGTATATTTTAAGAGTTATGATTGTTTTTTGCTATATCTTTATACATATTTTCATAATAGAAGTGTTTTTTCATATAGATGTCAATTTTATACTATGATATACATACACGTATACCACGTGTCACTAGGTTTTATGTATATGTATATGTACACGTATAGAGA
>JAUEJL010077312.1:0-15741 GCA_032274825.1 Drosophyllum lusitanicum
AACCCCCGTAGGGGTGTTCCCGAACCAACCTTTGAAACCCAAAGCAACCCGAATGTGTTCGGGACATGCTATACGCATGGACTAATATAGCAAAGAATGTCAGAGACCAGCTAGCTTTTTCTCGTGCTAGGTGTCCAGAACTACTACGCCTATGCCGATCAAATATTACCCAGTGTTAGCCCATTAGCACAGAACATTGTTTGGGCGAACTAATTATGACTTTCCAAATAATCACCCCTCCTAGTGAGACTCGGACTCGTGCCCAAACACTTTTAGCTAAAGAGTTCTTGTTTGGTTTTACATGCTTGTGGCCCTAAAACATGTTTTGTATAGTAAGGTAAAGGCTTCCTTATAAAATCAACATCTCTCCTCACCGTGACCGATATGATATATGATTAAGGTGTTATAAATATCCCCTTAAGGATCATCATTCTCGACGATGTTTGCACACCATTGTGAACGATACAAGAGTTGCTCTGATACCACTGTAACACCTTATTTATCACAATACCAAGCACTCCTAATTACATAGTTCTTATGGAATCGGTCATGCATCTCGCCTAAAAATGTTATGTTTGATAAGATCAATGCCTAACCCACACATCTCTCATGGCTATGACTAATGTGAGACCTATCTAATACTCATTGCAGCATATTGCATGAGCATTTGGTTTTTCTCATTTTATTTTGCAAGTTGATGAATGTGTCATGTATTTGATGTGCATGTAAGTTATTTGGGTTTTGTTAAGATAATATATGTATTACTGAGTGTTAAAATGTAGTTATATCACTGCTCGTTTAGCTAGGCGCTCATGAACTTATAATGTTTAATTGTGACAATTCCTCTCTTATTTATGGTGTGTAATTAGTATCAATAATGCATTTGTATAAGATGAGACTTTCAATCAGGGATGGCTAGAAGATAATTTTAAAATGGTTACGGATATATCTGTTAGGCCGCGTAGATATGAGCCAATGGCTCATCGTCTTCGAATAACTTGAACATAGAAAACCCAGATGTACCCATTTACCCCTACATAAGTTGGACAAACGAAATTTGGATATGGGTTCATTGTAGAGTTCATCCACTTGTTTTAAGATGACCAACAAGCCAAACGAAATAGCTTTCAAATCTATAACTATTAACAATATACATAGTTGTGTTCAATAAAGTCCATTTAAAAAACACAGTCCTAAAATTACTCCCTTAAGACTATAATCTGAACTATTGATATCATTGATTCAAAGACTAAAATTACTCTCTTAAGACTATGAATTAAGTATGGATTATATTAAAAATTCTTCGCAATATATATAATTATGAAGAGATGATGTGACGTTATAAAAAGTGAATTTTTTATCTTTTTCTATATTTTCTTATAATATATATATTTAGTGGTGTTGTATTTGGTATAGTAATTAATAGTAGTCTAAATGGAAAACACCCTCCCCATATCCTCCTTGAGGTGACTGGTGTGGGGTTGTAGGTCCTTTTAGATGGCAGTACTACACTTTAATGAAACTTTAAATTTTAGTAGTTTAAAGTGAATATTTTAACCTTTAATATACAATACGTAATTTAACAAAAACTGGGCTTCTTTTTATTTCTCTTACTATTTTATATTTCAATAATTTTTGAAAGAAATTAAAGTGATTTTCTAACATCACTAGACACAAGTAAACTAATTGTATATAATACACATGTAAACTTAATTCGATTTAAAAAAATTGTGTTAAAACTTTTAACGTAAATAAATAAATAAATATAGATGTAAATATGTAATTAAGACCACATGCATGCAGAATTGAACTAATTTTAGAAAAAAACAAATACCAGTAATTTGTTATATATATCTATACTATATTATAAAGTATTTAGGCAATTATTTTAATCTCTTAATTTTTAGTAATTTAAAATCACTAATTTACCCCTTATTTGAACATATAAGAAAACCAGGGAGATAATTAGATTCTTAAATACCATTTTTATAACTAAACCTTTCATAATAAATAGTGTTTAAAAAAAGTCAAGTAAATGCAAATTAATTTTCAACCTATATAATATTAATACAAATTAAAAATTAAATAAACAGGATCTTCACAAAAATAATAGTTTAAATAGTTTATCATATAACAATATTTTAATTTAAGTATTAGAAAATACGTATAGCTAGAACTTATGAACCTAATAACATGTAATTTAAATTTATAGACATTTCGGATTTTTTAAATGATTCGTGTAATTAAAATAAAATGTTCAATTTATAGTATATTTAATATTCTTTTTGTTTCTCATTTTATAGTTTATAAAAATGTATTTTTTAAAATTAATAAAAGATTTATAAATAAAAGAGAAATAAAATAAATGGAAAAACAAGAAATAAAATAGATATATTACGAACGAAAAATTGTTTGATGTCATCATAATGCATGAATATAATAGTCTTACGTTATCCAAAACTGACATGTTATCGAGTAGGAATTATTTATAGTCGACGCATTGCACGGGTATTATGTTAGTGTGTGTGTGTGTGTGTGTGTGTGTGTATATATATATATATATATATATATATATATATTGCGTTACTTTCATAAGTTTTTAAGCATACATCTATTACATAAAAACAATAAAAAGATAAAAGAACATTAAAGATAATAATACAAAAAGATTGTTCAATACGTTTTTATAAAGACAAAATAAAAACTAATTCAATGTATAGAATATACATGCAAAAATTTTAAATTCATAAAAAAGATATATATTTGGTTTAAAACTTTTGTCATGAATAAAAAACCAATAATACATCTAAACCTTAGGTTTTTTTTACTCTAAATATAGCAAAAGAAACTAATTTGATATTTGTGTTACATCTAATTAAGTTATTTTAATATTTGGATAGAGTTACTAAAAGGCCATTGCTCCAGCGGTATTAATGAATGATTACGGTGTTCCTAAGTTTCTCCATCTATGAGTTAAAGGGTTCAGTCTCGTTGTGAATGTGTATAGATTAGGTGAATGAGAGTGGGTATGTGTGTGTTTGTCATTAAAAATATGCCTAGATAGAGTTGGTACAACTATTTCAGTACTTTAGTAATGTATTCAGCTACATTATATTTACAAACATAGTATTTTTATAAGTTTTTAAACGTATATCATTACGTACAAATGTACAATCAACGTAAAGATAAAAAAAATTAAAAGATAATTAAATAAAGACATGTTCTACTAGTTAGTGGTTTGCTAATTTACCATAGTGACTTGGCATATGATTTTGAATAAAAAGGTAAAGTAAGTATAAACGAGTGACTAATAACTCTTGTTTGTTTACGTCTTTTGACCAAAAATTCTAATACCGTGCATATAACATAGCCCGAAGGGCTCAGATAACACTTTGGATTTATCGGGTTGGAGGGGAACACCCATACGAGTGTTTTGGGTTGGCAATCTATTTCATCCATTTTTGGCTGGTGAACCCGATACACGTCTCTTTCACCTTATAAACTTTTGAGTTTCTTAATATTGCTTCTAGTTTGTTAAATTGGTTAATAATTTAGCATAACAATTATATAACCGATGAGACTCAATCTTGAGAATTCCTATCGAAAATCTAACATTTATTCTTTGGTTGTTATGTGATTTATCTTAAAATGTAATTAAACCATTTATTTAATTTCAAGAGTGTTACAACAATTTTTCTTATTTATTATTGATTTTTTTACCTACATATATACTTAGACTGACCCATTTTAAGTTCATGTCACTTTTTTCATATCGAGCTCGGGTTATGTTTTGTGTTTGGTCGAAATTATGAGCCTTAGTATATAGTATTCTTTTGTTGTGTAATATCTCTTATTTAATTATAAAGGGTCAAATGATATAAACCGTCAATTTTTTATTTAACTTTCGAATTTTAGTTATTGTACTTGTAAAAGTACTATTCACATAATTAGAATATGACGTTTAATTTCACTTAAACAACTCAATAACATTTTAACACTTGAGATTCTAACCAGTAAATAAGTTAATAAAATCAATAGGATAAAAAAAAGTGATTCATACCACTTCAGTTTTCCCTCAAACATCATTTTCTCTCTTCATTCTCCCCCGTCGTATTAGTATTTTTGCATAGTTTTCAAATAACCTCTTTTTTAATTTAAAACAAAGTACGTGTTACTTTTTGCACCTGGTCTATACATCTTAACACTCATAATTATGATGAAATCATGTAACAGTGTAAACGGCAAATTATATGAAAATAAAATGAACTTTGTTTTAGTTATTATTGTATACAACTAACTTTAAATTCTTAAAAACAATACAACAAACTTTTATAATCCTTTAATTGTATGCAAACAACTATTTTCTGTGTCTGGTATTTAATTACCATTGTATATAATGAACTTTTTCATAATCTACATAGTATACAACAACTTGCATACAATGTGAGGATTATAAAAGTTGATCGTATTATTTTTAAATTTTTAAAGCTATTTATATACAATGATAACTAAGTCAAAGTTCATTGTGTTTTCATATCAAATATAAAAAAATAAGGTTAATATCTAACTAAAATTAATCATAGTAAGACAAAATTTACTGTATTTGTTTTGGTTTTATTGCATTGTTTGTTGTTTAAAAATAAAAATAATATATCCGAGTAAGTTGTTGTATCTTACAAGGACGACAAATTGCGAACGTCTTTTTCAACTTTTTGCTTCTTCCATATTTAAACTATTATTTATTTTTAACTTTTTCGTTTTTGTTTTCATTTACTCATTCTTTATAGAGAAACAAAAGTTTAAAAAAAATATAAAATGCAATGGACGTTGGAGGAAACAAGAAACATGCCATTCCAAAAGCATGAATAATAGTAAACAATTAATTTTATCAATTTAATATAGCTTTAAGTATACTTCTTTTTTCTCTAAAAATACTTTTCCTTCGTTTTCTAAATACATACAATTCTGTTACGATAATATAATATTATTATTATTAGTAGTAGAAATGTCTAGCTATGGATTTTTAACCGTTACGCTAATTTTTGAAGTTGAAAATGGCCTCAATTGATGATATTGTTTTGATGACCATAAATCTAGGAATAGAATTTTCTAATTAAATTAATTAATGTTATACTTTTAATAATTTTATTACCTATGTGTCATGTATAATATATGGGTGACGATCAATATTTGATGTAACATAATAATAAATGAATGTTAGTCTTTTATTAATATTATTAAGAGATAAGAGATAAAAGATAACACTTATAGATGAGTATAAATGTATGTAGTTAACTATCACAACATTGTAAATTTTATAGCTTGTAGTTTTTTTTCTTCAACAGTGCTATCATATCTTAACTAGTTAGTTTTAATATATAATCTTTATTTTAATTATAGATGATAAAAATAAATAAACATGATGTAATATATTTATGCTTTTTTTGAATTTAAATAAAATATTTTATTTACTTCCTATCTTATCTCATATTATAATTGAATTTGAATAATCTATTGATTAAAAATGAAAAATGAGTTATAATTTTGACCAAATGTATGGCTAACATTGCCTACTTAAAGAATGATTTTAATTTTGAATAAGTGAAATATTATGATTGTCTTATCCAATTAATAAATATTAATATTAAAACATTATTAGAAGAAGATATTTGAATTCATGAATAAATTTATGTTTTAAGTTTTTTAATTGTAAATGGTGTTGATCATGTTTTTATCTTATTTAAATAATAATTAATAAATATTTACTAAAATTTTGATAATATTGTGTAGCACACGTTTTTTAAATAAAAATTTCAATCAAGAAAAGTTAAAATTGGATTCCAATTTTTACCAAAATGATTGGTTCAATTTTGATAATTAAAAATTGTCTAAATTAATAGCTAACATTGTTTAATAAATTTTATTCATGTTAGTATTTTTTATTAATACTAGAAGGTGAAGAGATTGGGGCTAAAAGATAAGCCATCAGCCATGATATTGACTGATATATTAATTAGATGAACTAATTAATGATTTAAAGAAATTTAGAAATAAAATGACAAAAACGTTTATTTTTTCCCTCATGGAGTTATGGCTAATAAAGAAATCATGGCCAAAAAATACCTACTTTTCCATCATTCTTGTTTCTTCAATTCTCTATAAAAACTTTTTTTTATTTGATTCCTTTAATATTTACCCCCATATATTCGTAAATTTTACAACTTTGTCAAGATTTGCGTCAATATCATAAAATAACTGATACCTTGTTCATCTCGTTACAAGTAGGTCAAAATTTCATTTATAACTTGTCATTTGAATTAATAATAATCAAATAAAAATATTTGATTAAAAAAGAAATACCTAAAATATCAATTACTAAAAATCAAACTAAAAGCTTATGAAATAGAAGTAGATTTTTTTTTTAATTAAAGCACGGGATATTGAAGGATAAAAAATAAAATATTAACCTTTAATAAAGAAGATGTGTTTTGTCTAAATATCATAAAAAAAGGCTATTTACCGAGAAAAGTTATAGAAATATTAAAACTTATTGATAAATTTAATGTGAAAATTGTTTTGTGAAAAAAAGGATGATCAAGTTTAATTTTCTATAAAAAAATTAAATTTTGCATAAAGAATATTAAAAATCTAGATTTACGTTAAAAATCTAAATTTATGAATTCTAAATATCAAATTTTAGGTAAAGATTCTATTTTTCATTAAAAATTTAAGTTAATATTACTATGCTGAATATATATAATATTTCCTCAATATTTCATTATGGTATATGCGTTTTTTTTTACACATGTACCCGTTAACATGTACAAAAATGTTTCATATGTGTAACAAACAAAGAGCATAGTGAAACGTTTTTGTAAACTTTAAAGGGTGTAATTAAACATTTTTGTAAACATTAAGGAGCAAACTTGATGTGTACATTTGAATAAAAAAAAATACTTTATATACCATAATAGAATTTTGAAACAACTTTCATGTTGTTTAACAATTTTAACCCTTTACTAGAACACCACCGGTTAATATATTATATAGAGAAACAATAACATCAAAGGAAAAGGTTAGAAAAAAAAAAAGACAACATGCCAACATATATACAAAAAGAAAAGTTCACCAAACCAAAAGGTTGTTTGGTAGATTTGAGAGCGATATAGAAATTGCTTTGTTTCCTCTTCTTACCCGACCCGTTAACTTAAGTCATTGATAATGACGTTTATTTTCCTAAACACCCGGCCTTTTATAATTAATTAATTATTAATTATTTTACATAACCAATTCCTTGTTTAAATTGCCCACTAAACCTATCAGGATTGATAACGTATATAAGTCGAGTTTTAGTTGTATAGCAATCAAAATTTGTTTCTATTTAGATTTTAGCCTCTTCTTATTTTTTAAATCATACTAATTAATAATTCACAAAAGAATAAAGAGCTACAATGGTTACAAGTTTTTAATGACATAGAAAGGTTGTTCTATTTTTCTAGAAAAGAGCTTCGTTTGCGATCGAACAAAGTGAAAAAAATTGTTTGCTTTGGCTAAAAACGAGTTTGGATTGAAGATGGAACAAAAACGGGTTAAAAAGAGAGGAAAAAATAAAAAATTAGGCACGATCAAAGAGCAGGGCTTTGTCAAAAGCGCTACTCAACTCCAACATGCGAATACATGCTCATCCTATGTCGTGCAGTTAGCAAGAACATCCCTGCTTAGTCAAACTCTGTTTTTTTTATAAAATGATATTTTGAGGTATATCTTTGTTAGGAATCAATAACGTGAGTGAGAGAGAAAGAGGAATCAATATCTTTGTTAGGTATATTTTTACTCCATGCAACCCTAGCTTTGGTTAATGGTATATTTGAGTGGAGAAACTCATGAGGATCGAGTTTCTTTAATTCTTAGATTGCTCTGGCTTCTCTATTCTTTTAATTTTGTGATGATATTTCATTGTATAGTATGTAGATAATTTTAGGTTACTTTAGGTCTCAAAAGAAGGAAGAATGGGAAGGAGATAAAGACATCCATGATGTTCTTGATCAAGGATGAACATCAAGATTCAAGAAGGAGATCACAACCATGTTCACTCCTTTTTTTTCATCATCTTTATCTTTAGAGATTATTTAAAAAAGTTAATATGGATTTTTGTTGTCTTCCATATTTGCTTTCTTTATGTATTATTATTTTGAAATATGTTTGAACGTATTTGATCGCGGTTGACCTAATCGCTTAATGATCCTTTGTAGTGCTATAGACGATGGTTGCCAAGGCACACAATTCAGTTCTAGAGACTTCTAAATAAAATCAAAGGTTTTTGAAACCACGAACAATCACTTTCATCGTATAGTTTTCTTTCTTTAGTTATTTGCTTACATCTCAAATTTGTTTCCTTCAAATTTTTATTAGCTCAAATCACTAAACAATCTCCAAGCTTTAATTCTATTTTTAATAAATTAAGAACTAAGTTGCTAACTATAGTTTCTTGTAGGACCAACATATAATGCAATAATTTTATCAACCACATTTTACAAGTAAGTTTTCAATGGGATATATAGGATATATGTTTTTAGTAGCATATATCTTACCTGCTTTTATACTCACAAACACTTTTAAATGAGAGGCATGGTAGCATTTCATCGTTTACTTCTTAAGTATTTGTGGATGTATAAACACTTATCATAGATGCTTCTAGCTATATACATCATTCTCTCTTAAACAAATAGGCTAGAAAGTGCTAACCGGTTAATTTGGTCTAACCTCACATTATGCCCGTCAACCCTTCACCCGTGTGTTTAAGAAGTTAGAATGAGTTTGAATAGAATTGATAATAAATTTATAATTGTCTAGGCTAATTACAGTCAATTTTTATACGTATGGGACTACTGGTCAAGCTAAATTTTATATCGATCGATATTACTTCAAGTTAATTTTCAGTCTAGATTCGCCATTGCTTACATAACAATCAAACTTTATTACCTGTAAGTAAATAAAGATAATAATCATTTTGCAAACAAAAGGGCCAAACTAGAACTTGAGAATTTCCAAACTAAATACAAAGTTACAAACTAAAAATTAAATTAAATTTTGTTGAAATTAAGACGGGAAATAGGAGAAAACTTACCAGGGACAAAAACAGAAAGAGCGAAAGATAAAAAAGCATCTTTGACGAAAAGTCAAACTTCCCGGAAATTGAGTCCCAGGCTAGGCTTGCCATGCTCGGAGCGGCAATAAACAAAAACATCACCGGCTTAAGCATCGTCGGAAGAAAGCTTTTTTCCGACAGTCTTTGATACAGCGTAACAAAAACCACCACGTAATGTATCATCCCTAACGTAAACATCACCGTCGCACTCTCCTTCCACCCCATCTGCGCCGCCGCTCGAGCTCCGACGAAGTTTCCGACAACCGACAGCTGGCTCGCCGGATTGGCAACCGTTGACAGAATCCGCTTCCCTTTCGTGAACCACTGCCCGTATATCTTCACGTCAAGCACGAGTATGGGGACCACAAATACCCACCAAAGACAAATGTAGTAAACGGTTTTTGGTGTGAAAATTGGGGCCGATTGAAGCAATAAAAGCCACGAAATCGAAGGAGCAAAGAGGTAATTTACTCCAATATGGTTCATGTATTCGTTTTTAACCATATCGGAAAATAACGCGCATCTTAAGATGTATAAAATGGAGAGTGATGTTAAAATAAGCAGGGAGAGTGACCACAGGAGGAGGAAGGCGGTGGAGGGAAAGACGCCGAATATTTTCCGGTAAGCGTGAGCGTTTTCCGGCGGATCTTTGAGGGTTTTCCAGAGAAGGGTTTGACAGCAAAGGGAGAGCGTGATTCGGAAGTAGCCTGCGTGACAGCGTGTTAACACCGGGAAAAATAGAGCTTTGATTACGATGAAAATGCCGTCGTGGTGATCCTCCGATTGGATGGTGGTTGTAGGGACTGTTAACTTAATTTGTGACGGTGATGGTGAAGGTGATGGTGATGGTGGGGGTGGACTTTGTTTCTCATGCATTGTCTTATGCTGAAACTAATTAAAGGTGGTGATGGTTTGTTGGTGTTTGTGGGTGAGAGATCTACTTATTAGTAGAGCAGGAGTGGGGGTACTTATAGAAGCAATGCTTATTGCCTTATTGGCCATAGTAAATTGTATTTATGCACACACTCCAAATTGATAAGCATCTATACACAATATTTTTTTTTCATATACAACAATATAACTTTTTTATTTTTATAAATCTATTAACTACTTTTCTCAAACACATATATAAAGGAATTATAATTTAAACATACGTTTTTTCATGGTATTTGATAAAAAAGTTTTGTGAACAAATCATCTCTCATATAATAAGATTGGGTTTAATTTTCAAAAATGAATCGAAGTTGTCATCTTTTGCTATTGTGTGTATCTAACTTTGAAAATTATTATTTAATGTATTGAAATTTCAAAATATACCGTTTAGTGTATTGGAAAACTTGTTTGGTAGGTAACAAGTAATTTTCTTATTTTGATTTACTTTTTAATATGAAATTATTATTGAAAACTACTATTTAATGTACTGAAGTTTTAAAAATCTACCATTTAGTGTATTGAGAAACATGGTGACCTGATAGTAATCTACTATCAAAGTCATGGTACACTAAATGGTATATTTTGAAACTTTAGTACATTAAATGATAGTTTTTAAAGTTGGATACGTACAATAGCAAAATGTGACAACTTCGATACATTTTTAAAGACTAAACCCAAAAAAATTTGATTACTTCTTATAGGGATTAGGGAGTATGGAATTTTTTTATTTTAAAATATTTATTTGTTTAAATAAAAGATAAGTATAAATTGAAGTGTTCATTTTATTTTAACCTAATTGTATATTACATATACTATAGATTAAATATCCTTGTTATATACGTGTTGATTTAAAAAAATGATGTTAAGAGTTAATAAACAATTATTAAGTAATTATAAAAGGTGAAAAAAATAAAAATTCAAAAAATGGCGACGGACGTGATTGTATTTCTTGTATAAGTTATTGATAATTATTGTTACAATAGGCAATAAGGTCAGATTTTTTATTGGTTATAATTAAAGATAATAATTTAAAATGATTATAAAATATTTTAAAATTATAAAACTAATAATTTGATTAAATACGATATTTTAAAATGTTATAAAAGATAGATATAATATTTGTAAATTAAGTTAGGTAAATAAAATATTTTAAGGTTTACAAATGACATGAAATTCTCTTTAATATATTTGATTTAAATTAAAGTAAAATTGATTCCAATTTTAACCAAGAAAACTCAAATTTGGATTAATTTTTAACAAAAATGAATAATTCATATGTGATAAATTAAACTTTTTATTTAAATCAATTGCTAAGATTGTCTAATAAATTTTTTTATGTTAGTAATGGTTTCTACCATAATAACAACTTTTGCAAATAAACTTACTACATTTACACATGCATGCATGCATACATACATATATAAACATACACACATGAACTACGTACGTTAAAGACTCGAATAATTAAAAAAAGAATAATAAATAAGAAACAGTAAAAAAATAAATATTATTATATTAGCTTTTAAGGCAGTTGATATATAACGAAGCCCCCTATTTTTGTATACGTTGTCGTATCGTTAACTAGTTTTTTTTCATGAGAATACATTTGCCCATTTGAAGAAGACATTCCTATATTGAATTTAAGTTGCAATTAGCATGAAAGTAAGGACTGTAATTAATAAATTAATTAATCACATCTTTGACCTTTACAACAGCATTGACTTTCAAACTCTTTCAACTAATTAATAGTTTCAGTCACTAATTATGTGGAGCTTATGTGCGCATTTCAAAAAATATATTTCTTAATTAAATGTGTTGTTTAAAGGTTACAAAGCTTTGGCTTCTGCATCTTAAGTGCAAGAGCGACCAATAAAGGGAATGCATGAAGTCCTTTTGTCTTCTTTCACATTTATAGGTTACATCTTTATTTCCAAATCTTATGTATATCATTAGTTATATTCGTCTCTTGATGGTATGTAGTAGTAGCTCGATGTGATACGATTTATGAATATATGGATTGTTAGTATGGTTGATATGCATGTATGCATGGTATTTGACGCTTGAAACGTTTACTAAACAAATTATTGTTTGTTATATTTGTTTGCCATCAGCATTATCATTCATTTGGTCATTGTCATCATCGTCGTCGTCATCGTCATCATCATCGTCATCATCATCATCATGTTTCAACCGCTCATCATTATTAATTAACCTCCACAATAATGTCATCCTTTTCATCAGTAGTACTTGTATCTATCTTGCAATTAACCCACCCGTCCTACCTCCGCCTCGACTACATCTTTAAACATGTTAGGATTGGTTTAGTTTTGTTGACTTTAGAGGGTTATGATCTAGTTTTACTTAGATTTTTATTTTAAGCCTTAGATTTCGTGTGTGCGTTATGTAACTATATGTGTGTGTATGTAATTATGTATGATTGTATGTGGTGCCAGATTTCATCTTCACAATGGTGGTTGCCGAATGTGTGATTGTTCGTTGATTATGAAGATTGTCGTTGACTGTTTAGGATGAAACCCATCGATGGTTTGGGTGATAATCCGATTGATATATCGCCATGTTAGAATCGGGGATTAGAATAACAAAAACTTGGATAATTTCTTGAATCGTGTTTCCAACACTTCCTGAAATTTGTAATTCGACCTCATGCCTAGGGTATCACAAATTCAGATACGGGATAATTCAGGAAATCGATTTGAATCACAGGCTTAATTCAAATCACAAAACACACAATACCTTTGTGTGATTTTCGCTGATTGAGACCAAATTCCGACAGAAAAACCATGTAGAATTGTTTTTTCATATGTTCTACAGTGCAAAAACGGAGCATATAATGATGAAGAAAATGGTGATTAGAAGCAGTTATTTTTGGCTGGAAAATAACTACAGTATCCATTTTCTTATACAGGTTCTGTTTTGGGACTGTCGCCAGGGTCTCAGCCCCTTACACACCGCCAGGGGGGATGCCCCTTGGAACCCCACCAGGGGCGCTGCCTCCGGACACCCGTGTTATCGATATTAACTTAACTTATCCGAGGGTGCATTCCGCACCTCCGGACTAGGATTATAGTTAAGTCTAATTTCGGCTAGTCTCGCATTAATTTCGAGTATGCTAAATGGCTCGATGACATTAAAATCACCAACATGTTGGACTTTTGGGGAGATTTTTCTGATTGATAACCCTGACTTGGCTGTCTTGATGATTGTTTTTTGTGATAAACCCATTAATGGCGATTCTGTTTCTTTGTTTTTATTTTTTGCGGTTCATTGTTGATTGAAAATGAAGATTTTTTTGGTGATTATTCTTTGTTTCTATTTTTGGTGATTCTTAATTGAGAAGTGTTGTTTCATCCTCATCATCTTTGATTGATTTGAGGATGATTGTTTCTTTATTGGGATGAATTTATTTCATCCATGGAAAAATAACATCCCTTCTTTATTTCATGTGTTTGTGTCTAATGTATTAAATGAGATTTTAAGTGAGTACGATAATGTGATAGAGTATGAGTTAAGTGTGAATGTGATAGAGTATAAGTTAAGTGTGATAGATGGGTGATCATGAGTGTGATAAAAGAAAAAAATGACATGATAATATGATCATATAGTGTGATATATAGTGTTGGTGGTGTTACATCCCTGAGAAATATAAGATAGTCTAAAGCTTGAAGTTGAGCATTTCATAACTATAGTTAAATTTGTATATAAGTATATACATAGATTAAAATTTTAAAAGTAGGGTGACAAATCTTGATATGACATGAATGGAATATGGAAATAAACATATTTGAGTTGACACATATAATAAATGGGTCTTGTTTAAATTGACACATATAATAATAGGTCATGTTTGAGTTGATACTTGTAACCCGGATTATAATCAAGTCGTGTTTGGGTCATACCTAAACTTCGATGGGTAGAAGCACGAACTCGTTTTCTATTTATAGTTTGTAATTTTCTCATATACAAGTCATTTTTTGTCCTAATTATCTAATATTGTAATTATCTTCTGAATTTCACAATCCATGTTCTTAATAATTTTTAGTAGAAGATAAACAAAAAAAACTATTGAAATTGAAATTATGATCTTTTTGGCGGCGCATGTGACTTTTTGACCTGTTGACTCATTAACCTGTCGACCAATTTATGACCTATCAACACAAAATTGACCCACTAACACGTGTAATTAAATGGGTTATATGGATCGTGTTCGTGTCTTATATATACAAATGAATGTTCTTAATCCTGATATATATAAATAAATAGATTCAAGTTCACATTATAAGCTAAAGATCTGCTAACTCATGACCTGTAATTTAACTCATGACCTGTCATCCTGAACTCAACAAATTATCATCCTTGGGTTACATGCTGATGCTACTTATAAGTTGTTTTTGATGGCTACTTTCTTTAAGAATAGACAAATGAAGTGAATTTTTTTATTTTAAGAATCTTTTGCTTTTTAACAGTAATATTGTTTATGGATTTTTGTAATAACGATGTTTTGTTGGCGTATGTAATACTTCCGAGTTATGAGTGATCTAGCTCGGCTCACTTTGTTGGACTAATGGGCTGTCTCTTTTCAGCCCCGTCATTTGACAGCTAGCTAGGTGGCTAGGACGTGGGTCCCAACTCCTTGAATTTCGGCTTATCGGCTTGACTAAATACTATGCCTTCCAAGTTCCAATTACGGGTCTTGCATTTGAAGCAAACCATTTAAATTGTGTAATCCTTGTTTCATCAACGTTCACGTTAAATTTTCAATCTAATAACATTTTTAGTTCTCTCTCTCTCTCTCTCTCTCTCTCTTTGTATGTGTGTATATATACTATCATCGTACCCACGTAATGCTGCGGTGGTGAATAGTTTATGTTTTACAATATGTCGCTTTCAAAAATATAATGATATGTTATTCTCGCGATTTAATGTTACGAAAAAGTTTTCTTCAGCAACATACCCATTTTTTTCTGTTTTTCTTTTATTTGCATCAACGATTTTATTAATTTAAAAAAAATAAATTCTAAAAGACATTAAAAAGAAAAAAGATTTATATTTATAAAATAAGGAGAGAAAAGTTAATAAGATTTTAGAAATTGTGTTGATGTGGGTGCATAATTGTGTTTGTATGAGAGAGTATGTTAGTTGTGGGAGTATATTTATTAAATGAATAAAAAGTTAAAATAAATTAGGAGAGAGAGTAAAATAGTTAAAGATTGAGAGAATGAGATTAATTTATATAGAACGAAAGGTAAAGATATTGAATTTTAAGAACTCTTAAAATTAAAAAGTAGAAATAATGTTAAATGATTTATATAGTAGTATATGAGTTGTGTTCAATAAAGTCCATGTAAAAAACACAGTCCTAAAATTTTAATATTCAATCACAGGTGAATCAGTATACAATCACATGTGATTTGTAAAAACTTAAATGTGAATTACGAAAATGTCACTCTGCACAAATTTGTAAAATGCAATCTGGACCACTAAGGTCATTGATCCAAAGGCTAAAATTAGTCTCTTAGGACTACGAGTTAAGTATGTATTATATTGAGCATTCTTCAGTATATATATATATATATATATATATATATATATATATATATATATATATATAAACACACACACACATACACACACTAGCATGA
>JAUEJL010077323.1:0-15739 GCA_032274825.1 Drosophyllum lusitanicum
CCACAGCAGTCGTGACCGGAACCATCATACCGTCTACTACTTCTGTTTCTAAAGAATCATTAAGCTTAGAAACAGGCATGTTTAATTTATCACAAAATTCCACAGAGATAAATGAGCGATTAGCTCCATAGTCAAATAACACTCTAGCAGAAGTAGAGTTTGTCATAAACATACCCGTAATGACATCATCGGTGGTGGTGGCATCATCCACCGTCGTCTTAAAAGCCCTAGCCTCAGCCGTGGGTGGGTTCTTTCTTTTCTGACCTGCAGCTGAAGATGATCCCCCAGCCGTTCCCGCTCCTGACCTCGAGCCAGTTTTCTTTCCCACTAGACACTCACCTACCCTGTGCCCCTCTTTCTGACAGTTCCAGCAGACACTCCTCGAAAATCTACAATTCTTAAAATCATGGCCAAACTGGCCACATTTCACGCATCTCAATGTCTGTGGCGTACACTGACCGTTGTGATAGGACTTACACCTACAACACCAATGTGCCCGTTGAGTCGACCCACCTGAAGTAGGCCTCATATTCTGATCTCCCTGCTTGGAACCACCCTGCCCTCCCTGCCTTTGCTGAGATACATACATACATACATACATACATACATACATAACATACCATACATACCATACATACATACATACATAACATACCATACATACCATACATACCATACATACCATACCATACATAACATACCATACATAACATACCATACATACATACATAACATACCATACCTAACATACCATACATACATACATACATACATACATACATACTTTTTAAAAAATGAGCCCCTCGGCCCGGGTGTTTATTTTTAAAGAGCTTGAAAATTGGAAGCGTCCGAAATGCTTTAACCATTTTTTAGTCAAAGTAGTAATTCAGGTTCAATAATGTTGTGCGATTTCTTTTGTTGTAACAAATCATTGACATGAATTTTTGTTTAGGTTTAGTATGTGATATGTAGCTGGATTTCGGTTTGCATGGAAGTTAATTTCATGGCTGTTTCTTAATCTTTATAGTAAACTTGAGAAATGAATAGCAGAAAATTTTGGTTCAATTGTTCACGTCTCTGTCTAAATTCTAATAGGGTATATATATACCCTCCCCTTAGGCCTTAAGCCCAAAACAACTAGACTCCTCTTAAGCCCAAAAATCCCTCCTTCATAAGCTAACAACCACAAGGATATAATTCTTTTAAATACCGAGAGAGATAAGTCCAATAGATTACTTGTATTAATTACTAAAAATATTACTACACTTTATTATTGATTGGGAACAAAAAAGGCGATGAAGCCACATAAAAGATAAATTGATTTGGATGAGGAATTGGCAAGAAGGTTGCATCAAGAAGAAGAGCTTCTCCTTCAAAAGGAATTGGAGGCTGCAAAGAATCTGATATTGAAGATGAAAGGAAGAAATTCATTGAATTTCTTAAAGCTTGTGGTTTCGGTGGAAAGAAATTAGGGCCAATGAAGTTTGTAAACTTGGTGAATTTATGGGAGATTGAAAAGAAAAAGCTTATGAGCCAATCAGATGAAGAAAGAGTAGAAGTTGAGAAAAAGCTAAAGGTTGGGCATGATGTGAATATGACGGAAAATATTGGAATTCAAAATGATGAAGGATAATGTGTGAAAGGGGTTGAAGAGAAAACTGAAAGGATTGGTAAAAGAAGGAATAAAATGGCCAGTCCAAGAAGAAAGAAGCAAAAGAAAGACAAGAAAGTTGAGAATGTGTGTGAAGCTGTGGAGGTAAGTGAGGAGGAGAAAGTAACAGAGACTAATAGAGACTAAAAAGGAGAGTGAGTTTGGTGAACAAGGTGAGTCTTTAAAAGAAAGTGAGCATATAGAAAGAGTGGAACTACAAAACTTCATAATTGTTTCATAAGAAGTTCTAAATGTGAAGCCTTTGAAGGCAAAACCCCCAATGCTTGTGGATTGGAAGATTGAGATGAGAAATAACCTAGAGGGTTTTAGGTTGGTTAAATTAAGCTAATCAAAAAGAGTAATTTTATTCAAGTTTCATGAAGCTGATGGAAAACATTGATAGAGATGATCTTGAATATATGTTCAAAATAGAGGTCAGAAAGTTGGTGATTTAGATGTTCCATTTTCTATTACAAAGAAGACAATGAAATATCTGTATATGATGTTTGAGCTTGATAAGGTAAAGCTTCTTGTGAATGAAAGGTTTTATCCTGTGATGAAATGGACATTTTATGAAAGAAGTGAAGTGTATTCCATCTTGAAGACAAATGGAAAGTATGAGTTTTACCTATCTGAGGTAAAATATGATCACTGGCAGGTAGATCTACAAAAGCATTCAAAGTGGTTGACAAGAATCACACTTAGATTGAAGAGTTGGAAAAGAGGAGAGGGAAGTAAGTTTTGGAAGCATCCCAACAACATTTTGAGAGAAAAGAAACTTATTACTTAAAAGCATAAGTTTAGAGGGAGATTGTTGGGTATGGATACTGTTATTTGTGTTAAAAAGTTCTTGGTTAGTGCAGGCGGAGGTGGTTAGTGCTGGTGATTACGAAGTTAATGCTACTCAAGTGAAAGACAGACTTAGTACTATTGTTTGTGATAAGGATAAATTCCTTTATTTTAAGGATGATAATTATGGACGAGATTTGTGTATATCTATCCGTAATTAAATGATTTTGTTAACGAATTTAACCAATTCTATTTGTAATTAAATACAATATAAATACTCTGATGTAAGTATGTTACATATATCTTTTGGTGATTTGTAAGTTGTTAGCCTCAAGATTAACATTGATCCTTGCTATAGAGAAGTATAGCACGTCGGTTGGTCGGTTCTAGATCAATAGATTGGGGCTTTTGGTTGTTAAGATTTTGTGTTCTGAGTTAAGTGATTAATGTAAGATCCTTTTTATTCAAAGTGTTATTCCGCAAACCTTTTTGTTTATTGTTGGATAGTTCTTAGTGTTCTGGTTTGTTTACTCATATTTCGATCCTAACAAAGGTCCTTGTCACCCATAACACCTAAAAAGGGAGAAAGTTGGCTAACATGGCGGCCAAGAAATAGACACCGACTTCCTTTGCTTGCTCATATCTACTTGTAGTTATTTTTGTATTAAGCTCTATGAATAGTTTCATGACTATTGCTATGAGTGTGATAGAAACAACATTAATAGTAAAGAATATAGTCTATGTTAAATATATATATGCATAGTCAGCAAAACAGTGATACCATATCTAATGTTATAAGATATTCAAGGGTGTTATTCCGCAAACTTTTTTGCTTGTTCTTGGATAGTTCTAAGTGTTCTGATAGTACAAAAACTACTTTTATCCCCTCCTTTTAGACCCGGTTTTTACCAAAAATTTAAAAAACGTGGTTTAAAGCATGAAATGGGTGCGAAAATGGTGGAGAAAGATTCAACCTTGGGTTTTACTATACAACCCGGGCTAAAAGTTTCAAAACTTTCAACACCGGTTTTTATTTTAGAAACCGGGTCTAAAATGAGCGCTAGAAATAGTGAGAAAGAGATTCAACCCTGGTTTCTTATTAAACAACCGGGGCTAAAACTTTCAACCCCTGTTTCTTATTAAACAACAGGGGCTAAAACTTAGAAACCTTTCAACCTTGATTTTTAATTAAGCAACCAGGTTAATTTTTTTTTTTCATTTCCCTCCACTAGCAAAAGTTTTGACTTCCTCTGTTCCCTCCAACTTTTTTAATCAAAGTCTCCAAACCCTTTAATTTTTTCATTTTCTCTCTTCTTCCGCACACTCAAAAGTGTTTTATTTGAGGTTTAATATTATCATCCGTATGTGCAACTTATGCTACTTTTTTTTCTTTTCAAAAGTGCAACTTATGCTACTAATCTTGCTGCATTCACGCGTTGCTATTATGGTAAACTATCTCCTGCTTTTGTTGTATTCAATCCAATTGTTTTAAAGTTCTATATATCTAATGTGTAGGGTTTTCCAATGAGGGGTGTGTATGTTGTTTTGGCCTAATACTTTTTGACTCTATAGTTTATTTTTTTTTGTGGGTTGTGTTTTTTATGTTAAATTTTAAGTGATCATTTTGAAGAACAATATGTGGTAGACATTACAACTTTAGATTACTTGTATGTCCCTTCACGTATTTTATGTTGACATAAGATTAAACTATCAAAGATAGATGTGCTCTCACAAAGATTCACATTAATAATTATATTTACAGATTAATGTGAGTGACTTGCTTTACTTTGATCGATCACATACGGGACCTAATTTTACTTCTCTTTCTTGTGTTGACAGTTTGTGAAGCTATTGGAAAAGATTTTGATGAGATGGATCAAGTTCACAAAGTGTCAAAACCAAGAATTGGGCTATTAGTTGGTGCTTGATTCAATTGACGAGCACTTTGTTGCAACTTAGTAATTAAAAGACCTCTTGTTGTATTTTTCTTTTATAAAGATATTAATTGGGTTGATTTTGTTGGTAAATATGAAAAGAGAAATAATTTTATTAAAGGTTTTTTTTAATTTTTTATTGACATTCGGCCTCGGTTTATTAGTTTAAAAACCGGGATAGAAAGTATATTTCAGACGCGGGTTATAACACCTTCACACCCGGTTTTTTACCGGGGTTAAAGGGTTTTTTCCCTAGTTTTTTAACCGGGGTTGATTACCAGCCTTTAGTCGCCCCTATTTAGCCCTCCTTCAAAACCGGGGTTAGATGTGATTTTTGTACTAGTGCATGTCAGCATTAAACAAACAAAGCTATCATAATCACATAGTTCAAGGGAATTTGAAAAGACAACATGGTTATGTTTTAATAAGTTAATAAAATAAAACCTTGAAAATGGTTTTACAATAGGATGATTTGCACATAACAAGAATTGGTCATGCACAACAATAATAACATTATTACTCATATAAGCTTGTGATATTAGGGGTGGGTTGTAACGCCCCAAAGTTCGAAAGTCGTTATGACTAAGTGTTATAAAATATTAGAGGTGTTTATAAACTAGAGGGGCTAAAGCTGTCATTTTGAAAGATGATAAGTTCAGGGGTTGTTTTTGTAATTGTTGAAAAGTATATATATATGTATATATATATATATATGTGTGTGTGTGTAGTTTCGTTTGACTAGTGAAAGTCAAACCCTTCTTGTTCACAGCCACATAATTGAAATACATAGCTTTCATTTTCTTTGCAATCTTTGAGCAAGAACAACAAGATTAGAGTACTCCTACGGCTTCCAAGTAATCCTTAGTAGCAAGGTATGATTTCTTGATTGAGTTTTAGATGTTTTGGGTCAAGAAGGTGATTTAAAGGTGGAATCATTGATCTAAGTGTGTTAGTTTTGTTTGTTGTTGTTTAGTAGTTATAATAGCTGTAGTATGTTTTGCAAATGATGGAAAGCACTTGTTTGGAGTTTATATGTGATTTTGGTCGGATTTACAACAGGGTAGTCGTGGAATTGCTGCTGCAGTTCATGAGGCACGGCCGTGACCACCATTGTTCTTCAGGTCCGGGCGTGCCGAGGCACGGGCATGCCTATGTAAGGTACGGGGGTGCCTGCCCGGTACGCCCATGTTGGAGTAGGCCATGTTTGGGCCCAAGTTGAAAGACACGGGCGTGCCTTGAAGGAGGCACTGGCGTGCCTATACCCTGTTCAACTTTTAGTTTTTTGTAAGCTTGATGCATCGATTGTATATTGCTTGTAGGCAATAAGTAATTGACGTACTAGCGCTGATACGGTCAAGTAGCACTGTTGGCGTATATCTGACCATCAAGGTGAGTATAATATTCTTCTTGTATGAGTAGCATGTAAGTATCCATGATTTATATTATGTGATATCTTTGTTATGTGAGATAGCTTTGATGTATATATTGTACAACATTGGTGTATAGCTATGCAGGTGGCATAGCTATGCACACGAATAGTATCAGGGTACATAGCTATGTACCAGATCAGTGACAGGGTGTACAGCTACGCTGTATATCAGAACAGTAACAGTTTATGCAGGTTTGCAGGTGTTACAGTTTGGATGCGAGACATCCTGGGGAGACTTTACTTCTGTTATATGTTTACTTATGTTCAGCTAGTATGCTCACTAGGCATTAGCTTATGTTTCAGAGTTGTTTGTCACTTTGTTGCAGGTGATTCACCAGCAAGGGTAAGGCCCTAGCACAGTGATCAACTGGATAGTTTCTGGTTTTTGAGAAGTAAACCTTTGACACTACTTATGTAAATGTTAGCACGTGTGTAACTTTTAACAGTATTTTGTAAACTCTGATTTTATTGGGTGCTAACTTGTAAGATAATGTTTTTGAGTTAAAACTGGAAAAATGGTGTTACACTTTACCATCATGAGTCCGTGACAGCAAGCACCAACCCTCGTTTTTCTTTTCTCTTTCGCCGCTCCACCTACAGTTCCCATCGTTCTTGTTTCTCTTTCGACTCTCATTCTTCCCATGTGTTTTTTGGTGATACAGAAACAAGAAAAAGGAAATCATCATCGGCTGCTATTGTTGCAATCTAATATGTATTTCTTCTTTATTTTTTCTAGATTTTATTTTATTTTTAAAAATCTTGAGTTAATGTTTGTTATTTTGATTGTGATTATATGGTTTATTAGTGAATATAGAAACTTAGGTTAACGTAACATTTTGATTTGGGTTGTCTATGTATTGTTCATTAGTAAATTTAGAAATACAGGTTAATGTAACTTTTTTTCTGTAAGTATAATTTATTTTTCTATTCATGGTTGAACATAATTATTAGTTGTTAATTTTTTCTAATCATAATATCAAAATTTTAAATTCGTC
The DNA here is from genome assembly GCA_032274825.1 of Drosophyllum lusitanicum. NCBI lineage: Eukaryota > Viridiplantae > Streptophyta > Magnoliopsida > Caryophyllales > Drosophyllaceae > Drosophyllum > Drosophyllum lusitanicum. The sequence continues at coordinate 6,799 of JAUEJL010077323.1, forward strand.
TATGGTTCGTTAATGAACACTAGAAAAAAGAATTTCCAAAAATCTGGTATTATGCATCTAACATGCTCACTAGTGAACTACGAATTGTACGGTTTAAAAAGTTTATTAATGGTTTTGATAAGTTGGGTGTGGATGTGTTCACTAATAAATACTGTATAAATAACGAAAATTTTGTAAATCGTAAGTTGTGTTCAGTAGTGAACTACCGTATTAATAATAAATCAAAGTAAATTCTAAAAACTGGAAAGAAATTAATTAGAGAGAGAAAAAATAATTTGAGAGAGGAGAGAGAAAAAAATTTTGTTTATTAATTTACCATTTTGAATTAAATAAAAATATTAATTATAATTAATGTGAACCACAAGATCAAAAACCAATTAATGACTGAAATTGCTTTTCACACAAAAAAACACTTCTCGCTTGAACTCTTATATATATGTTTAAACATTATTTGGCGTTATATAGCAGATTTTACTTAGGGGCTGTTTGTTTGCTGCTTAATGGAACCATTTAGGAATGCTGAATCGTTCTGCATTCAACGTGTTTGATTGTCGCCTCTGAATGAGGACTGTGTTGAATGAAACAGAAGAATACCGCTGAATCATTCTACCTTAAAGTACATTCTGAATCATTATGCACCAAGTATTTTACCCTAATACTCCTTTCACACGTTGCCTTGTAAAAACAATCATATCTTATCTTATAATATAATATATCACTATTAAGGTTAGAATGGTAATTTGCATCATTCAGATTGTTCATTTAGAACCTTTATCAAACAGCATATCACATTTAGAGGCGGTTTAATACAGAGCCATTAAATTATTCAAACTACAAAATCATTGTTTAATCATTAAAACAGCCCCTTAATACGCTGTTGAATTGAAAATTTATCTTGATTACCGTAAACAAGGTGTATCGTCTAATTGTTATTACCATAAACAAGTGGATGAGACTTGGTGTTTAGACCGGAGTAAGGAGAACAAAAAAGATCCCACTTGTTCGTCTCATGGCGCGCAATTCAAAGTGTTTAATTCCACTTTTGTGGAAGATGTTGTAGGATTTATCTAACTGGTGTTCTGTAAAACTTGTGTATGTGTATGCTGGTTGAAATTATACATTAATGAACACTTTATGAAGATTTTTTTTTTTTTTTGAGATGTTACAAGAAGAATCAGCACCGTGACAGTCTTTTGTTGCATCACTTACCAGTCATCTATCCATTCGACAAAGGGATATATAGCCTTGGTTTCTTCCATTTTAATGGCTCCCATCTAGACAGTTGTTGTATGAGTCTACCTCAGCCTCCTAATTGTAGCTCTTCCTTGTCCATTTAACAATCTTATTCCATAGCCAGTACCTCTTTCCTTCAACACTGCATATGTCGATCCCTTCATCATTTTGGATACTAATGGAGTTCAAAACAAGTCTTGACATTGTGTCCAGTCTTCCTGGCGGTGTTTGCAGTTCATTGATTTAGCGATGACTTTGGTTCTGTCCAGCGCAGCTGGTGCCATTAGCTCTGGTCGATATTATTTCTCATATGTCCTTGTCTTGACTAGCTCCTCCTAGATAAGAATTATCCTCCTAAATAAGATTTTAATTCACTTTGTTCATATTAGTCTACAGATCTTTATGCTAATATGTTTGATGTTGTAGTTCCATATGTGCTCTCATCAAGTCAGTAGAGAAACACATCAACTTTTTTGGGTTTTTTTATAAGATGGGTATTTTCGTTTTCTTGATATTTGTTTCAATTATTCCAAAATGGCACATGCTTTTCGCACTTGCACAATGTTACCGATCCATGTTGCTTAACTCAACCGAGATTTGTTAACACGTCCTTACTAGTTTAATACGACCATTCTCTTTTGTCGATGACTACCAAGAGTTGTAGAAAGATTTAATAACAGCATGTCTCAATTTCCTTAGACATGCACAATTGTGGCCTCTTTCCTCATTATTATCCTAACCACGTTCTACAATTATCTTCTAATCATTCTAAACTTAACCTTTTGTGATACAAGGTAACAATTTAACATGACTATATGGATGCCCAACTTACAAGCCTTAATTATAGGATCATAATACACAAGTCAGTATGGACCTCCTTTCTGATGTATCTTCTAGCGCTTCACCTAGCGATTATGGCTTAATACATATTCTGTTTACTGGTAAAAAAGAGGTAGAACGCAAGAGAACCCAACCAGGTGACGGTTCAAAAATCAAAATGAGGATATGTTGTCATTCACATTTGCCAAAAGCTAAAAAGAAGTCTTAAGCCTGTGTGTTCCATGTCCTGCTGGATTTTGATAAATGAAGAGAAAATTATAGAGCATTTAACTAATTTTGCAGTATCCCCACTCAACTATTTGTATCAACTGCTTGCCTAAGCAAATAGTCAGAAATTAGAGATGTTTAAAAAAAATATAAATCAGAAAAACTAGCGTAAGACATGGTCATAATATGTTGCAATTTCTTCATAAATGATTTCTTTCGAAAACCAGATCTTTACAGCAGATAGTCAGTCATAACCCCTTACTTGGTTCCGTACCATCCATAACCAGTCCTAGCCATTTCATGATGTAGAAGTTTAAGAGCAAGTTATAACACATGATTCTAATCGGTTTCTTCTAAAATAATCAGCCATTAAACAATTTGCAATCTCCAGGTACATAAAACAATCATGACTACATGAAAGAATTTAAAATATATAAACAGGGAAATCGGAAAGAGAAACAATCCATTTTCATAATTAAATGGTGCCATTTCATGATCAGAAAGGAAAATTTAGTTCCAGCAAGTACATGAAGAAGGATGAACAGTTATTACATCCATGGCTACCAATGGATACCATATTCTCATTTAAATACAAATAACATAAACACAATTCATTACCTTTAAGTAAAAACCTCGATCAGCACAACTCAGACACTCTTTTAGTTTCTTCTTCGTTTGTCGGGTGGTGGGGTCCCACCACCCTTTCTTTTCCGGCTATGTCTCGTGTCACCCTCATCCAGCACTCCCACCTCCCCTTCTTCCACTGGGTTGAAATCTTGACCATCTTTGACCTCATTATCTGGATGATTTGAAGATTTAAACCAATTATCTTTTCTTCCTTGTTTGTTTTTCTCAGATTCAACTGCCAATTCTATACCATCTTCTAGCTCCCGCTCTATCAGATCATCATCATCCATCAAAACTGTTCTTCGGGCCACATCACCACCACCACGTGCTTTCCTTCGTTTCTCAAGAGCTGCCCTAACCTTATCTTTATCTATCTTTTTCATAGCATCCTTCGGTGTCTGGCTTCTATATTCCACATTTTGACCACCACCATTTTCTTGATATTCTTCAGCATTATGATTTTGACTATATGTCGATTTCGTTTCACCGTTTCCTGATTCATAATGATGATCATCATTGTTGTCAACATCAGAACTAATATCCTTATTCCTATCTGTACTTCCATCATCATTACTAAGATGATCTTGGGATATTCTTGGATAATCAGAAATGGGTCTTGAAGTAGCAGCACCAACATGAGAATCACTGTCATTTGTTCCATGTTCATCATCAACAGCAGGAGCACATGCCTTCTGTGTAACCCCACCTCCTGTACTTCCATCAAGAACCTCACTAGTTTGGGGAGGTGGTGCTCTATTTTGTTCATACAGTTCTAACATTTGATTACTCACCTCTGTAATAAATAAATAGCAACAGTTACTATTTCAGAAACAAGAGGTTACTATTTGGATCATGCTTTACCTCTAACGGGTAAAATGGGTTGTAAAATTTTGGAAAAAAGGTGAGAACCAACCCTCTAGCTGCCGTGGGGTGACACTGAACTCCTGCCACCAAACCTTCTCACCATCTGATGGCAGCTTTACTTTGAGGAACTTGGCAGCAAGAAAAATTGCACCTGCAGCTATGTGGTGGGGTTTAAATTGCAAGCAGAGAGATGTCCGAAGCCTGCATGCCCTTTTTGCAGGTCAAAACCAGAAAAGGGACAACGACCACAGCACATGTTACATACTACATAAATAAACACAGCATACCCATCGTTCACGAAATTCCATGCAACTTGGGCAAGTGCATTTTGAGCAACTTTAAACTTCTTTATAGCCTCAACAAGTGGCTTATATGGATGATGAACATTGAAGTCAAAAGCAAGAGTTGCAAGAACTACACGCTCTCCCATTAAAATTAATTCTTTTTGTTGTTCATACACCTCCTGCATGACAGTAAAAACATCAAGCATCAGCATTTTGTAACAATTTAAGAATTAGAGAAATGGACATGAAAGGTAAGGTAAGCAGAAATTGGACAGTACCTTTTGTTTAATCTTCTGAACTGCCTCGGGGTCCTTTTTGTGATTAATTTCATAGGAAACAAGAATGACATCTTTCAAAGGACGTGGGGTTTCTTCAACCTTGCCTGCAAGAAACATGCAGACTGTCGCAATAGTCTGCAATTCAACTATGTTATTTAAATTCAAATCATGGATTAAACAAAAAGATATACTTGAAAAAAACTTTCACATGTGAGCAGGATATCACATGTGACACTTTCTATATGAACTGTCAAGCTTTAGAGAAGTACATACTTTTTCAAGGTCACTAATATAGAGATCTAGCCAAATTCAAATCATGGATTGAACAAAAATTATAGGGAGTGAAACGAGGCATAACTCACCCTCCTGTCATTCTTTGCATGTGACTGGCGGATGAAGAAACGATGACAAAAGATAATAGCAGTTGCAATAGTTACCTGAGGCCTGCATGGAAATGTCCAAAATTATTATTTCCAAGAAACTATTCTGCATACATATACCGATAGAAGCAAGTTTACACTCAAAGTAGTATAAACTGAAAACGAACACAGCCACCTCCATGGATACAAGCATAAGTATATACAAACTGGAAACATGATGCAAGCATAGAGTGTTATGAAACTAATACAGAATGCCAAAAACCAAATAAAAACTTCTTATCAGTCCAGTCATTTTCACAGTTTCCATTGAAGGTCTAATTTTCTCAAAGAATGGAGTGATATTTATATAATTCCTCTAGCATTCTAGAGCTTTAGTGGGCATCCAAGTACGGTCAAGATACAAATTACAAAATTATGAGGTCACGTGGCATAGTTATGTTCTTTCACTAGAAGATTGTATATACTTGTTTCCAAGCTTATACATGGTCAAATTTGAAACTTGTATTGATGACAGAATAATTATATATTGCTTTGAAGATCAAGGAAAGCTTCAAATCAATGGGCACCGCTTCCAGACAAGAAGAGAATTGTGTACAGCCATAAAATGTGAACAATGCATGTGAGTAATGATAAATACACATCCCTCGAACATATTTTAAACAAAATAAAAGATCAACTGACGGGCGCACACTCATGAGGTTGTTTGCCCCAGCTGGCATCGTAATAGTTATTATAACAGGTAAAATTTAAATTCAATGGGTAAAAGCTCAAAGAGAAGAAAAAATATTAACACATATATTCGCCACAAGAAGTCGATTCCTCTCAGAGCTTTCATCCAATAATCCAAATGACTCAAAAGGCAAAATTCTAGTTCAACCTCTTTTACCTCGCCTTTCTCCTACACTTCATTTTTAGAGAATCTGACAAGGATTTGCCAGCTAGAAATTATAATTTGCTGATTTTCATGTAAATCACTTTGATACATATAAATGCCGGTGCGAGTATAGACAAAGTAGCAAGATTAGGTTTACTGAGATTCAGTTCATCAGCATGATTTAAAAATATATATATATATATATAGAATAACATTATAACCAAGAAACAATACTTCAAATAATAAGGATAAACAAGTATCAAGCAGTTCAGAGGCAGAATGTGGTTAAAAAGTTTTTTAAGTGTCAGAAAGAAGTATAAGTAACAATGTAACAAAAATGATATCCAAGAAAATGAGTGCTTGATTATCAGAGTGAAAGATTCTAGAGCTCATTATGGTTGCACATACCACTTGAGTGTCAGAATGAAAGCTGCTCATGCCCATAAGAATGATAGATACCAACAAGTCCATGCAAACACTATTTTTCCGTGCAACAATGTCCTTTGATAACTTTGTTTACACGACTTATGCTGATTTGTTATTTGCATATGACATGTTTCCCAAATACATTTAAAAATAATGAAGAAAACGTTAAAAATGAGAGGAAAAAGCAAATTCAAGATGAAAATCTTGAAGCACCCATGAATCATTAAGCTGCTCAGCGTCAAAAGAAAATAATAAAAAGAAACAAATGCAAGAGCAAAATATCTGTCACACCTTGTGATCAATATCGAACACCAAATTGGTAATACATCAATGCAAAGGGCAAGTTTTCCTATGTGATCATCTTTCAAAATGACATACACAGACTAGACACATCAAATGTATAAAATCATGAGAAAATATAAAAATACAAGAATAAGAAATAATAATTATATAAAAACCAGGTGATAGCAGACTTACACTTTAAGTCTCATACCCAAGTCCTGCAGGAATGTGCAATATGATTTGCGCAGATAAGTCTCCTTCTTCAAATCAATGCCATCTGATCTAGATGGTGAGTTTTCTTCTATTTCTTTCCTAGAAAAATACCAACGGCCACCATTTTCCTCCTGCTTATTTTCAGAATGTTTATAAGGACCACCTTCATGCATTCCAGAATGCATTGGATCACTAGACAACAAAGCAGCCATTTGTGTCTATCTTGAAATTTATCCAGAAAGGAAGCTGTTGACCCCCTAACTAACAAGATACATTAAAATCGCCATCACCTGCCTGTGTGTTTAACAAAATTAATAAGAGATGAAGGGAGCCAAAAAATGAGTAGAAGAACAAGTTAGTATGAGTTTAACTACAATGAGCTAATTAGACCAAAATGCATTCTAAGCCTACATGCCATCTAACTGTCAGTTACATATCTTTGATAGAATTGATCTTCAAAAATGCAGGCATGATATTATATAAACTAAAACTTCACACTAGGCATGTATAATTACTGGTCTAAAAGATCTTTGCAAATAAAAATTTATGCACACAAATCCGCAGGCTCTAGACTGGAGCTTAATATGGCACTCTTACCACTTAATTCATACACTATAATCGACAGACATGCAGGGCTCTTTACTCCTAAAGTTATTCACATGTATAAACTAATTGACTAAAGTACACAGGCAATGTATTGGTGTATACTACTTTAACATTCAGTTAATTTTTCAATTTAGTTACCATCCCAATCAGGCAATCATAATATAGAACACACCAGTCACCAGTGCATCCTGAATAGTTGCCAAGGTCGACGTGACATAAACTAAGGCTGGAAATAGTATATCATGTCATAGGGGAGAGTAGGAGACCATCAGAACCAGATTGATAAATTGCTTAAGTAGGGTCAATAATGCAGCACACGTTACATCCAACAATTATTAATAGTATCCAAATAAACTATTTGATAACAGGCTTTGATTCAAGATTACAGATCTACGAAGAAGTCCGGAACATTAACCCGGGAGACGGGAGTTATAAGATATACATGAAGCAAACGGCCATACAGCCATGAGCTTTATCACAGAAGCATAAAATGGTCCAAGATGAAGCAACATCCTTCAATGATGTGTGATTCATCATTCATCCTAATAAATGGACAGTTTAACAAACCTGGAGCTCCATCACACCAAGACTTTGATTCCGTTATGGTAACCTAGCAGTTGGGGACATTGAATCTACAGAGAAGGTCTAGGGATCAAACCCCAGCACATGCCTTGGGTTACATGATTTACCGCCTCCATGTTGGCTGTGGAACCAGTCAGTGGGGGACCCCTAGGGTGGGTTACCAAATAAAAAGGCTGGAAAAGAGAAAAAGGATAGCAGGAAATCTTAATTGAAATATAAAAGGACTGCCAGGAGTTGCAACTTTCTCCCAATGACTCTAGTAAACAAAGGATGCCTAGGTAGAAGTTTCCCATCCCCACTTCTATGTAATATTATAAGAACCATACAGAACTCATAAACTATTTGACCATGGATCTTTAAATTTCAGTTTAGAAATATGTATCTAGTCTTTTGGCAAACTCTAAATGCTAGACAGCAACCTCAAAAAGAAAACAAAGGGAGTGCATATGACCAGAAGATTATACCCATCTCAAGATGGTCTAGCTGTAGGCAGACTGGAAAGTCTCAAAAGAGACCCGGACTCGCATCCTCCTGTGATGATTTTATGGAAATACAAAGTTTTATATAAACTGACGATAAATATACGATCTACTGACGTAAATCAATACGTTGGAATTATCAGAAATCCTTTCACGTGAAAATTTCCAAATTCAACTCAGGAAGCAACAAAATCTACAAACAAAACGTACACATCAATTGTGTCTTATATAACATCGTACTCTCACGATTTCAATTAAATAGGAATCAGATATCAAAATCGTGTAAAAGTTTCGAATTTTCGGTTCTTTAAGCCACCCTACGACTCTAATTGCATATTCAAAAGAAAAGATGGATTCCACTCATACAGATACATTTAGGGCACGAAACGTAAGAGCGTGAGATAAAGAATAATGTAACAATGATTACAAACTAACCGGAGACCAATAGAGTGCTATCTCAACGAGGTTCCGGCGGGAACCGGCGTTTCCGTCGTCCTCTTGTCCTCTCGGCCGTGCTACGCCTTTACTTATTTGCAGATACGAACAAAGAGAGAAGGGGAATCGTAGTCCAATAGAAAGAGGAGAGGGTTTATGATCAAGTATATCTAATTACATAAATAGCCCCTACACTATATCTTGGATGTACATTTGTTTCCGTCCGGGAGAGAGAATAAAAAAGAGTAAGGTGACGTTTGGTTCGTTGGAATGTTGAGAATTGGAATTGGAATCCTTAGGAATTGAAATCCTAAAGGATTTGGAATGTGAA
>JAUEJL010077334.1:0-15737 GCA_032274825.1 Drosophyllum lusitanicum
TTAACCTGTGCCTGGGATTGCTTTTGTTGTGCTGGGACATTTGTTGCTTATTGCAGGTATGATGGTCGGTCGGTATTTTGTTGGTAACACCAGTTTGGAAATAAAGAAAATGTTTTTAAAGACTTCCGCTGATTTGTTATCAAACTAAAATAATGTTTGACTTTTGGTTTTAAAAAGACTAAAATTGACTCTGAAATCGCGGTGTTTCATAAAACAATCTATACTCAAGTTTTACAACCCCCTAAATCACTTAACAAAAAGAAACTGGACCATTGGTTCAATAACATTTTATGATATCACATCTAACATTTAATCATTCACAAAGGTCAAAAAAATAAATAAGTGAAGTGGGTTTGCGGGTCAAGCGAACCAATTTTGACCCGACTAAAAAATTACCTGGATCCACCCATCCTACCATCCAATTGATAGTGCAGGATGGTCCCACGTACATTAACTAGTAAGTAGTAACTAGTAAGTATGTATCTTGGTACCTTCAGGATCATATCCTTCAAGATTTTCATGTACACAGCGACTAAATGCCAAGACTTGCCGCCATGTGTCCTCAGAGATATTATGCCGCTGACTTTGCTGGATGTAAAAATTTGCAAAAATTAATCAACTCAATAGTCAATATGAAGGATATAACATAGAAAAGTTATAGAAGTAGAGCAATGAATGATAGACTTGAAGAAACTGGCATGCTTTGGAGAATACTTATAGTTCACAAGTAGAAAGATTTAAACAGTCAAAAATCAGTCTCTGAAGTTTGTTCTTACAAAGTAACAAGATGTACATACTGGATGCCAACACAATAATGTATAGACTTCCTTTATGATAACAAGAGATTAACATTTTTTAACAGGAAGTGAAACTAAATGCACAAGATGGAGCAAATAAAAAGTGTAATTGTTAGTAGGTAAAAGCACCTCAACAAAGCTGCACCACTGATTGAGTAGTCGGAACCTTCCAGATAAAACTAATTTCCATGCCATGGCCGCCCTGCTTACAGCTAAGAGCAGTTAACAGAAAATGAATCCAAGTCAGTTATATATAAACGGATCATAGTGTATACAGGAAGTAGCATCATCATCATTCATGTTCCATGGATTTTCAAAACTTACTGATGCTTCGTTGACCATTTTCTCGGCATATGAAGAACACAAAATTATAGAATCGTGAGAACTCACATGAATCTGCCTGCATATACGTATTGGTGACTATCAATTTGAATTTATTTCCAAATATTATTGCATTGATGCTTCAAAGGGATGATATAAGATACTTATGGGAGCATACACACATTCTTTATCTTGTTATAAGAAAGTAACCCATCTCACCATCAAATCAAGCCTAGACATGAGCATAGGAAGTTCTTCAAGTATTGGCATCCTGTTAATGGGAGAGGATGAATACTCATCAATATTAACTTACAGAATAAATATCAATACATGAGATGTAAATAAGAAACATGAAAAATCAACATCTTACGACCAAACATAACATCAAAGAAAACTTTGAGAAGTGTCAGCCATACAACTTATGCAGGTCACATCACATGCATTCCAAGCAGGTCAAACCTCTGATTTCTCAGCGTTTATATGTACTCTACTCATAGGTAAGGGTGCTACGAAAGCAATTAATATATTAACATTCCTCAAATCATAATCATAACATCAAGAAAAAGAATGCTGATCAGTCAGAAGACCATACTGATCAAACTCAAATATATGCATGGTAACTGTTTCAATGGTTACAAAGTGCACGGCTCTGATCGATACTCCCCAAATCAAAAAATTACCTTACACCTTAGGCATGAAACAAACTTATAGATTACTAGTATTGTATGTCCACATTTGACATTTGAAAAGGTCAAACTTAAGCTTAGATACCTTACCACCACAACTACAACTATTACGCATGACGTTAATGCTAAAATGTAACAACTACAACTATTACGTATGACGTTAATGCTAAAATGTAACTACTGTATTTGTGCTTGTATCTCTTTTGACATTTGAAAAAGGCAAACTTAAGCTTAGATACCTTTTATCCACCCTTGATTCAACAAGTTGTAAGAGCTGGGATAAGGCATCCCTGTATAATTTAGCTTTCTTTGACTCATTCACAGGCCTGTAACCATCTCCTCCAAAAGTATATGCCTCCGATGTGATTTCTGCAAACAATGCCAAATTTGACATAAAATCAGTTTATGCACAAAATAGTAACAAAAAAAAACAATTTGCAATAATAATAGTGATCTGGTATGGAGGCATAGTTGTTACAATTACGTTGCAGTCATCCTCAAGCTGACTTCTCTTATGATACAAATGAATTCCACATTTATGAGAGATTGAAAGAGATTAAGTGGGAAGGATAGTTATCGAACGATTAGGAAAGGAATAGGGTTTACGAACTCATAACATGACTATATTGGAAATGAACGATCAGATTTTAGAGTTATTGAACCATACCCAACTGATTTATAGTTTTCCTTGAGCATTATTGCTAGCTTCCTGAAGTTTAGCTAGAAAATAAGCATCGCTCAAAGTTTGAGGTTTGAACATTCTAACAATCATCTCTATTTCCGGTTGCCTAGCGGTTAGGGCCTAGGGGGATGAAATTTGTAGTGGAGGTCCTGGGATTCAACCCAGGCAAATGCCCTTTAACTCAGGGTTAAGCGATTTACATCCTCCATGTTGGATGTGAGCCTGGTTGGTGGAGGCTCCCAAAGAGTGGGCCACCGTTTTACATTTGCGGTAGCAAACCCCCAATATAAAGGCAAATTGTCTGACCTTCAGTTAATTTCGCCCTTACTTAGAAGATTATCAATAGCATCTTGATAAGGATTGATCTATAGCTTCCTGCTTCAAATTCTTCAATTCAGCCATGAATCATCTTATACAACCCCAAATTGTAGCTGAATTGCCTCTGAATAGGTTTCTCAATCCACAAGATTGCCATGCAATATGAGAAACTTTTGATGCCATACAAAGGCTTTGTTCTACAAATGGACTGACGCAAATCTCATCTTTTGTCCTTCCTTGATCTCTTTGATTTTTAAGAACCGTTGGCAAGAAATTTAACTTTAGTTAGATGACTGAATCGTGTAAAATTCATCGTTGTGTTGGAACTAATAACTTCCCCTGAAACTTTCTGCAAATCAGTCGCCAAGGAATTATGCTACAAACAAACGCCATATATCAAGCTGTTGATAGCTTTGCCACATTTGTTGATTTTGGCAAATAGTGCCATTGCTGTCTGGTGCTGCAATTGCTTCTGTGATGAAGATTTTCATGCTTTCATCAATCGTCATTGATCTAGTACCCACCACGCAAGAATATCAGACTCTCAGATGGGGTTTTGAAACGATTCAAGGATGTGCTCGTACCGGTTGTTATTGTACAAAACTACAAATTCCAGAAGTCAATTACGTTGAAGAATTTGGAATAATCACTCAAATCCTCACACGATTAGGTGTGAATGGAAAGGAATAGAATCTTAACACGAACTAAACTGAAAAATGATTAGGAAAGGAATAGTGTTTACACACTCGTAACATGACTGAAGTTTATAAATGAATGAGAGCGGCATTTAATGCTGTTTACATGAAAAGTCAAAACTAACTCGAGAAACAAATCTTAACTACTAGGTTTCCCTCCTTTCCCGCTTGACCTGTTAGTCGCGATTCACGTGCAATCCTTTGAATGTCATAACAATTTCTCGATTTTGCACATTAAAAGGTTGTTTGGATTGAATTCGCATCAAAGGATTATATAAAAAATAATCAAAATCAGATATCGACTGTCATCAAGCGTGGCGCAGGTGTTAGGACGTAGTTCAGGTGCTTCAAGTAAGAATCATCAAGTTGTAATTTGTATCAATTTTTGTCAAGGCTAGTATTAACTGGTTTTTCAAAACCAATAATTAATATGACCAAATGTAATTTCTTGATAAATTAACATGCTGGGAGATCGAAACTACTTATAAGCATAATTAACAAATGAAGATTTCATAGCAACAACTGATCAATAAAGTAATCATTATTACACAGAACTGGATTAAAATTACCGCAATAGCGCCTATAAATCTCGAATATGTCTAGCCGATTTGAAGCATCCATCGAAACACGGAGGTTAATGAAAAAAAAAGAGGAGATTCTGGTTTCGGGATTCGTTAGAAAAACGAAACCCTAAACCGTGGATTCCTCAAAAATAGTATGAGTACCAACAGATAAGGAGATCACAGTGCAAGTAGCTTGTGTGTATATGAGTCCGATTGGTGGGATAAGGGATATGATTCTCAAAATCTTGATTCAATAGTTAGTTCTTCCCCAAATTCGCATTCGGGAGCGTATCTTCAACCAAACAAAAAATTAAAAATAGAAATTTGTATTAAAATAACTGCATCATCTCTCCGCCCAAATTGGTTTTCCAGTTACGTGTACGCCTATGTGCCTATTGTACTTTGGTAATAATCATAACGTGGCCAACACATGCCAGCATTTAGAGTGGGTGCTACAAAAATCCTTACGTCAGCTTTTTTTCTTTCATCACTCAGTATGATCACTCTCTGCCACACTAAAATATGTAAGTCGCAGGGGTGCATCATGTAAGTCGCATGGTAGGGAGTCACCCCTTCCAGTTCTGTATTTCAAACTCCATAGCTAAAATCAAGTTTTCTCAAAACTCAATCAATTCTATTCATTTTTGTTGCAATACATTTCTCCATTTATTTAAACACTTCCTTCAAGATATTTTTTATGTTTCATTAAGTATTAGAGGTTCTCATCTAATTTCTTTTTCTTTGGTTCTTCCATAAACCCAAAACCCCAAAAACCCAGATTCTAACTCCTTCTAGGATCATCTAAACAAGATAGAATTGATACCTACAATACCATAATAAGGTAGGAAACATTACCTAATGATTCTCTTAACAATTTCTTAAGTCCACAAATGATTCTTGGTTTCTTCTTCCTCTGTTCCTCGAGAGAGTTTTACACATACAACACACTGGTTTCCTTTGAATGAATGAAACAGTAACTAGGTGTTGGGGGCTGTGCCCTAAATCCCTATTTATACCTTCATAGGAAAGGCCTAAGCCCACTTATCTTTAATTAGCCAAGCCCAAATGGTTCCATCAAGCCCCTTCATTAAGCCCCAACAAACTTACTTGATCCACATTTAATTGTAACACAAGTCATCCTAATAATAACACATAAGCTCAAAACAATTCCTCACAAATATCATTATGTCACGATAATTACAACAATTATTTCCAATGATATTCATTTATTTATTCTCGAAAATTTGGGTATTACATTCTTGCTATGCATATTGCGTTTATATGATGTGATTACAGTGCATATAAAATTATGGGGTTATAGTGTATTGCTATGCAGTGGTATAGCTTGCACAATTATAGGGTTATAATGTATTGCTATATAGTGGTATAGCTTGCATAATTATGGAGTTAACTTGATACCAAGTAAATTATGAAGGGAGGTCCAATACTCACCCTATTGGTCTCTCTCTCGATATATATAATTATGGGGTTATAGTTGCATTGCTATGCAAGTGGTATAGCTTTGCAGTTACTATTATGGAAGTGTTGTTCTGGATGTATTATTAAAGTTAAGCTAGTATGTTCACTAAGCGAAAACTTACGTTTTGTTGATGTTATTGTTGTTTTTTACAGGTTGTTCGAGTTCCAGTAAGCGCAAAGCTCCTGTACCATGACGGGTTGGATAACTCCAAACAAGAACAAAGAAACTGACTTTTGAGACATCTTAAAATATAGTTAGTACATGTGTAAATAACAAACAAATGTTTTGTAACCTTTTTTTGTAAACTCTAATCACATATGGGTGCTAACTTTTGAAATATGTATTAATATTTTATAAACATGAAAATGGGTCTTACAAGACCACAACCAACACAATTTCTCACTTACATCAACACAATTGACATTTCCCAAGTATAGATTCTGTTTCTTACTGATTATTGAATAATTAGAGATATTTCTTATTTTCAAAAATGAATAAAAGATTTGATGACAAAAAAGAGAAATAAAAAATGGAAAAAGAAAAAAATAGATATTTACCAAACAGAAACTATTTGTAAACACTGCATTGCTCAATTACCACACCCTTACATTATATGTTGTACAAACTATTTGTCGGCGTCGCATTATGCAGATATAATGCTAGTTCTTATTAAATAAGTGGATCTAATCGCAATTTATGAAACATATTAAACTTCTAAAAAAAACAAGAAGTCAAATAGGTTATAAGGTAACTTACAAGATGATTTTATAGTGTATAGTAAGAAATCATTTAATTATTTTAAATATATAGTTTCTTTAGTTATGTTTAACATATTAAAAATAAATGAAAAAGATAAAATATTACTAATAATATACTTAAAGTATATATTTTGTTTAATTATTTATATCCTAGACAATCTTTCACCTCATCCATTTTCCTAGCACATAATATCATTTTACTTCACATAAATCTCGAAAAGCGTGGAGAATCAAACACATACACATACCTATAGATACAGGTTTTCTGTACGTATATCCCACGAACACACACCATCAGTTACCAATCATCAATCAATCTCTTCATCAATAATCCCAATCGGGATTTGCATCTTCCATCTTCCACAAATCCCCCATTTCCCAACTAGGGTTTCATTTCGATCCACGAACCATGAAGGTTCACCCAGCACCAAATCGGCGAAACATTACCGTCCGCTACGATTTCGCTTCTCAATCCACTGCTGCCGGAGTTCTTTGCCGTCAAAAGAAGCTCCGGCGACTCCCTCACATCTTTGCCAAAGTATTGGAGCTCCCTTTCTACTCCGATGCCGACGTGTCCATCCAAGAGACATCTGAATCGCTCAAATTCGTCGTCGATACAGACGACGACATCGGCACCGACATCGCCGCTCACACAATCGAGATCTACCCCGGCGTTACTAAAATCGTCGTAGGGGGTACTCGCGTCGTTAATAACCGTGTTAATCCGGTTAACGAACTGGAGCTTGACGTGTGGCGGTTCCGGCTTCCGGCGTCGACGCAGCCGGAGCTTGCGACGGCATCGTTTAGTGACGGTGAGCTTGTAGTTGTTGTGCCAAAAGACGTTAACTTGAATGGAAATCAGGGAGAGCTTTGGGGTGAAGGTAACGGAACAGGGCAGTTTGTTCTTGTACTGTAATTGAAATAATTTACTTAGTTTTTATTATGTTTCTTGAGTCAAATGTGATGAAATTGATGATATCTAATCCTCAAGATATATGCTTCTTAATACTTCTGTTACTTATGATGAAATCTTCTTATCCTACATTTGTTTTTTGGATTAATTTTGTATCATTTTTAGGTTAATTTGTGCTAACTAACAGGTTTTTTGTGCTAATGATCTGCTTTGAAACACGAAAGTTACCTTCATGAATATGATTGCACTTTAGAAGTGATAATCGTAACTAAGTACTTATGGTGTTGAGTGCTTGACAACTTTGATGTCCAGACTAGTTATCTGATCTATAAATAGTTAGACAAGTAAAATTGGCTATGGACACAAATTCACACACTTTGACATTTAGTATCCTATTAAAATGGGTTGTGGCAAATCTTGATGACTGAATTTTGTATGGGAATTGAGAAGGTTTGTGTTGGATCTATACCCAAAGTTTCTTGTTCTTTCCTGTTTTTGTGGGGTTTTCAAGCATTTATGGATATGTAATATGGTACACATTTGGCTGCTATTCAATCAATACTACAGAAATAATTATCATATCATGCAGGCATATGTCGAATCTTGATCTTGATGACCTGCTCGCATGCACTAGTACCCTTTGCTTCTATGCATTCAGTGTTACTGAAAATAATCACCAAGTTTTGTACAAATTAGGCAAAATCTAGGTCTTGATCGCTTGTCGTTCAACCTATAATGACAATATTTGTTATATTTCTCTACTTATGGAGTCTTTATACTTAAAAGTGTTCGTAGTATTTGTTTGGAACTAGCTGCTAATGTATGTTTGTGATTAATTGATCATATGCATTGCAGATCTGCTAGTACTTGACTCTTGTATCTGGAATAGCAAATTGGTAATCTGTCATAAAAAATTTTTAAGTGTACAAGGATTTAAACTTATGTTACTTTTGGTTTCGAGTAGAAAAAACTTGCTTATCCTGATCAACCTTTTGTGATCATTGTTTGTAGGGCACTCTCTCTTCTCTCACCACTTTTTTTGATGCCCACAACCTGCCTAACTTTTAGTGTCCTTAGCAACCTAGCACATGGGGTTCTGGTTACTTTTGGTTTTAAACTTTGAGGAGATGGTTTTGTTATGTTACCTAGAGAAAAGCTTTAAACCTTTCCTTGTTTTACAAGCACATGTGAGAGATTCTTGATTGTACTAATCTGTTTTTTTTCTACCTCCATTGCAATCAACCTAAATTAACCAAAACTGTGAAATATAATATAGGTGTTGACAGGGGTTGTTCCTTTTGTCATATAGCACCAAAAGATTGCAAATGTATTTATGTGTAGGACCAACTTTCCTCTTGGATTGTGTTGTTATAGGGGTGTGTTTGAATGGGCTTTAAACATATTGTTGCAACTTGAAATCCGAACATGAGGTTTACTTATCCCTTTCCTTTTTATCTTCTTGTCATGTCATCTATACATCACTTCCTCTCATATTTTAACCTAGGAAATAGTCTTTGACCTCTTTACCCTGGGGGGAGGGGGAAGGTGAAGGGGCCGGAGCACCTGGAGGGACGGCTTTTGGTGCGGGGCTCCTATGTCTCCAACCACCTCACGAGGTGGTTGAGGTATATTCACATATAGACTTTTTTATATCCTTAAAGGGTTATTGTCTATTCAATTTGGTAATGATAATACCTTTTCAAAGTGCACATAAATAACATGTTAATAATTGTAATGTCCATCTTCTAACGTGTTGAGCATCTCTTTATGGAGGATTATGATGGATCAAACGGTTGTGTGCTTTGCCTTTTGCTTTGTTTACTCTTTGCATCTTCCTGGTGATAAAAGTGGGTTCTCCTTTAACAAACCATCAGTTATGATTTTGTCGACATATCTTGTGATTTGACTTTGTAGTCGATTACAGTTTGAGGAGGTGGCCACTGCTCCACTATGTTAAAGTTCATCGTCTGGTTCGGTTTTTAGGTTTAGATTTTATTGACATATTCAATTATACGAGGGATTATTTTTTTATTAGCAGAACACACGTACTTCTTAATTCAACTCCTAAATCTACATCCATTACGAGACTTAAATCAACGACTTTAAGAATACCTAAGATATGGTTGCATCACGTTGTTGTTACCTCAGGGGGATGGTTATCTTGAATATCTTGGTAATGATACTAACTAGATCAACGATGATGGATTATTGATGTACGTTTTTTTCGCGCTAAAAGATATTTCCTTACGTAAGATTGAATATTTTTAATCTATACTATATTATAAAACATTTAAGACTTTTATTTAAACTCTTAAATTTTAAGTGTTTTGAAATTACCTTTTATATAAACTAAATAAGTAACTATTAAATATAGTTAATAAGATTCTTATATTCTATTTTAATAACTAAACTTTACATATTTAAGAAAATCAAAGTCAATACAATTTTTTTAAAAGTCAAAATACAAATCAACTTAATTATTAAAAAATATTTTTATAATTTTTTTCAATTATGGAGAAAAGAAAAGTAAAGAAAATGGAAAAAAAATAGACAAGTCACCAAACGAAAATTATTCATTGTCACCGTATTACATGAATACTATACTCCTTACATCATGAAAACAGACATGTTAACGAATACAAATTATTCGTTACCGTTGCATTACGGGTATCATGCTAGTTTAATCTAATAGGTATCCGTATTTATACAAATAATTACGAAATAAGCAAATTATTTAAATAAATATTTTTATTAAATATTTAAATGTTAACAAAATAAATAAGGGGGAAATAAAGTGGTTTATAAAATATAGATTAAAGATGTGGAAATTGGAAGAAAATACAAGATAGCCACGTTTGTTCTTTTGATGACACTTGGCAATCTTCAGTCTCATGTGGCAGACCCTCCTATCCTATCGCACTTGTCTGTCTTCCACGTATCATTTGTCTATCTCATCCTTTGCAATAAGAACCTTAATTCCGATCGATGTGCAACCCCAGTCAGTTAATCACCGTCACGTGCTCCGTTCACGGCGACAATGAGCCAGGAACAACGACGACGACGACCACCAGAAGCTCATGAAGAGCAACAACAGCCCGTCAGATACGGCGACGTTTTCAGAGTCTCCGGCGAGTTGGCCGACAAACCCATCACCCCACAAGATGCAGCTGATATGCAGGCCGCCGAGAACTTCGTCCTCGGCCAGACTCAGAAAGGCGGCCCTGCCGCTGTCATGCAGTCAGCCGCCGCCGTCAACAAGAACCGCGGACTTGTTGGCGACTACAATAATGAAGACCCCGGGATCGCCATTTCTGACACTGAATTCGCAGGCCACCGCATCGTAACCGAGTCCGTTGGTGGAAAGGCAGCTTTTATCGATCTCTGATTTTATTATAACTTGAAATAAGAAATTAAGTTTTAAAAAAATAAGCTAACGAAAATTGAAATACTCATTAAAGTTAAATTAAGTTTACGTGGTGCGAATTTTGACAGGTAGTGGGGCAATATGTCCGTTCCAACTTGGCTTCTTCTCCATCTCCGGCGAAATTGGACCGTGATGCGGTTACTGTAGGAGAAGCGTTGGAGGCAAGCGCCTTGACGGCAGGTGGGAAACCAGTGGACCATGGTGACGCGGCTGCAATCCAGGCTGCTGAAGTCCGAGCAACCGGTCGTATGCAGGCAATTCCAGGTGGTGTAGCTGCAAAGGCTCAGGCGGCAGCTGTAAAAAATGCTCAAACCGTAGCTGATGAGGGTAAAACTAAGCTAAAAGACGTTGTGGCGGTAATTGTTGGATCATTGGTTATTCTTTTTGCATGATTTTATTTAGATTTGATGGTCGGGATGATATTTTAGTTTGCGATGAATGCAGGATGCGACATCAATGCTGCCAGAGGATAAACCGGCGACGAGGGTGGACGCTGAAGGTGTGATAGCGGCGGAGATACGTAACAAACCGGATCTGGCGACATACCCGGGTGGTGTGGCATCGTCAGTTGATGCCGCCGCTGCGATTAACCAAGAGAAGAGAACCAAGGCCGTGTCAAAAAAAAGATAGAAACAACGTAATTATTAAGATGGAAAAAGAACACAGTAGGATGTATATTTTAAATAAATTGAAAGACTAATTACAACGTGGTCGTTGGTCTTTGTGGTTTACATAAGAGAGTAATGACGTAGCTTTTAGCTTTTTTTTAGTTTGGGGAGATACCATAGAAAAATGTTTTCTTTTACGTAAAGTTCTCAAATTTAAAGAGACCCAAGTTCAGGGGTGTGTTTGGTTTCCGAACACAACCGGATCGGAACCAAAATAACCGACTGAAACCGAAGTTGGTGTTGGCCCAGAACTGATAACCAAACGGATAGAAGAGTACGGCTTTCGTATGCTTTCAGTTATTAATAGATTAATTCGGATTTGGTGGTTATTTATTTTGAAACCTGTCTCGGGTATGGGAACCGAACTAACAGAGTTGCAGGACAATTGAGAAAAAGTACTTTTTTAGTTCTTGTTTAGGCTCCGGTAAGTCGGGTCAATATCCAAATAAAACATATTCAGAGTTTGGAATGTAGCTAAAACATTATACTACACGTTAATTATTTTTCATGTCGTTCTGATACGGTTTAAAGTGAATTGAAAATTAATAATTTTGCTCAAAGCAGAAAAATCTCAAACAGCTTTAATAGCCTTTGTTTAAATATAGCCAAAATAATGAAACTACATACATGAAAAACAGGTCATTCCTAATAACAAAGAAGTTAAAGTGGACTAAGAATTACAACACAAAATTAAGACGGTTTTAATAGCATCTGTTTAAGGTAAGGTAACTCGATCTATATTTAACTAAATAAGGCTTTTCAGAGTCTAAATCTATATCTTAGAAAAAGAATAAGGTGATTTCGATATCTAACGAAGAAGTTCTAACAGTTTAATATTGGCTAAAAATGTAACCTACCATTTAAATTTTGGTTTGAAGCCCGAAATACTCGATAACTGGTGGAATGGAATCAGAACCAATACTTCAATCCAATTCCGGTACTAGTTTGGTTCTTCAATCAAAACACATCCATACAGGTCGATTTAGGTGACCTGATCATATGCAGTCACTTTGGAGTTCTGTTATAGTGTGGTTTTGAATCATGGTTTCTAAATAAAATCATTCTTGTTCTTTAAACTTTTAAACACAACAGATAATGAAAGCCTTGATAAATAAAGAAAAACAAACAAGTCAAAGGTCATCCAATAATCCATTTCAAAAGACCTCAAACAAGATGAAAAATACATAATAGCAACATTCAAGAAAATTCAATTATAACCGCCATGAAAATAACAACCTTAACCCAAACGTTCAAAATTGATGACAATAAGGATTCATACGAATGTCTAAAACCAGGAAGTAACTCAACTTTAGAAACACATGTGTTCTTATCTCTTCTTGGACACACCGACAGTCTTTCCCCTGCGACCAGTGGTTTTCGTGTGCTGCCCACGAACTCGGAGACCCCAGTAATGACGAAGACCACGGTGGTTCCTGTTGAAAAACCATAGATAAATCACGCAGTTCCTTTCATCCGATTTCTTAATGTTTTTTAATATAAACCACTGCACAGATTAGAATTACAGGTGCTATTATCACAACAATGGAGTTAGCATGGTGTATGAGTTAAAAACAAACTTTAGACTTTTGAAAGAAAGGGTCGAAAGACTTGGGAAAGAAAGGAGACCTGATCTTCTTCAAACGTTCAAGGTCATCTCTCAACTTCATGTCGAGAGCATTTGATGTGACCTGGGAGTACTTGCCATCTTTGTAATCTTTCTTCCTATTCAAAAACCAGTCTGGGATTTTGAATTGGCGCGGATTAGCGACGATTGTCATCAGATTATCTATCTCAGCATTTGAAAGTTCACCAGCCCTGCAAATATATACGAGTATAAAAAGCTATATATTGTAATAAGCTGAGAGTAGAAATATCAATACAAGAAGTTGCATCTTCAATTTCAAAGACAAAATTTGGAGAATACATCATCTGATATATTTGACTAGAGGTTCAAGCAGCGAGCCACGTTAGCTAAATATAATCTAGAAGCGTTGAAATAAAATACCAAGTATGATCAAATAAACACTAAAGTATCAAAAATTCAAATGTCAACAGTAAAAAACTGTTTCCACATGGTAAATATTGATCACCCATAAAAATCTTATTTTTTTGCCAAAAAGATCCATCCAAAGAACACCAGAACAATTACAAATTGAAACAAACGAAACATCTTCAAAACCAAAGAAAAACACAATAGTGGATACAATATGTGAATATCTAAAAGTGCAAAATTCAGAAAATGCTACATCCTTCTCATTTTCTTCTTAATCATCTCACAACTGACACTTAGCAAAAAAGCGAAAAACTATGTGATGTCAACTTTCATAGGTTTACTGCGTGCATACATCATGAAGATAATTAGAAGGATTTAGCAATTCATAAATGAAAAAACAACCTAAAGTAATAAATCTCCGCGGAACCCGATCAAGAGCAACATAAAAACGTTTCAACTCTGCTAAACAAAAAGGCATTAATATATGAATTGAAATAGGAATCCAACGCCGATGGATGACAGAATCTACGCTAACATATTCACTGCATAAAGGATGATACGATCCACAATTTGTCTGAAACTACAAGCATGCAATGGTCCAAAAACAGACCACACCAGGACTCGGACCAGAAATTTAAAAATATTGAAAAAGAGAACTAAATATTATTGCTTAGTCTGTTCCGAAGTAGGTTCTGTGCTTGTTTAGAAATGGTTGTCTAAAACAGCAAATGAGACGGCACACCTGACTTAAAGTTATTGAAGCCTAATTCTTTGCCTGAAAGAAATCGTTACATTAAATAAAAGTGAATCCAGCTTTGGACCAGTTCTGTTTTAAGAACTAGTTTTGCAGGCAAGAACCACCAGACCGGTTCTGTTTTAAGAACGAATTTTGCAGCCCCTATTCACAATTAAACTAACAAGGTTGAAATTTTTCTAAAAATACTCTAGTTTTCTACCCCTATTCATAACTAAAATAAAAAAAGTTCATATTTTTTGTAGAAAACTTAATTTGCTTGTTAGTGGCTCCGTTTGCTGATCCATAAACAGTGTCAACATGTATATTCAGCAATAAAAACTAAACAGCAACATCTAAAAGCTTCATACAGCTATACACGTATCATAAGATTCACTAACATAAAAGCTAATCAAAACGGGCATAAGGATTCAATCATCGACGTTTACAAGATAACATCTCGAATGTCACACTACAGCAAGATCTCAGCAATAAGCACAATACACAGATGCTTTAAACTGTGAAATACCTCTTGTTCATGTCGACATCGGCCTTTTTGCAGACGATGTTGGCAAAACGACGACCAATACCCTTGATGGAGGTCATAGCAAACATAATCTTTTGCTTCCCGTCAACATTTGTGTTTTGCACACGAAGAATGTGCTGAAAATCTTCATTTGCTACCAGCGACTGCAAAATTTAACGAAGCACAACACCGCAAAACAGAGGTAGGAATTAAAAAGTGGAATAATCGAAGCGAGGATGGAGATAGGGATTGAGATTTTGAACGATTCAGAGCTCACCATTATTGCAGTCGGAGTTGCAGGTCTTGGCGGCTGGTGCCCGGAATGCTCTAATCGCTGAGAAAAATGTAAACCCTAGTTCTAGTGAGGGAATGCAATGCCCATTTAAATACCGTATGTTCAGCTTGTTAGGCTGGATTAATATTTGGGCCCGCATGAATTTGGGCCTTGCTATGCTAAACGAAAAAAAGCACATTAATTATTTCTTTTTTTGATTACATAAAAAAAACACTTTTAATTCACATAAAACCTTAATAAAACGACTCAATAAGATAGAAGAATGTTAAATATAGTTCATATTTAATTCATAGTTTTAAGAGACTAATTTTAGTTTTTTGATCAACAGCATCAATGGTCCAGATTGTATTTTAAAAATTTGGTCGGAGTGGCATTTTTGTAATTCACATGTAATGCTTTTACAAATCACATATGATTGCATACTGAATCATCTGTAATTGAATATTAAAATTTTAGGACTATGTTTTTTACATCGACTTTATTGAACACAACTCCAATAAGATATCATCTTATGCACTCAAGGTATGTAATAGTACCCATTCCATCCACGTATATGATAGAAACCCAATACAAAAGCTCGGTTTGACAAGGAAATCTTTAAGTCGACCGTGGGTAGGGAGGGAGAGAGATAGGGACGACATAAATAATCAAATATAATACGTCAAATTTCCTTAACTCGGTTTCCAAATCCGTACTTGACCTTGAATGTAACACCGTATTTTCAACCCAAATTTTTTTTTCCTTTTAAAATAATGCGGAAGCGATACCATATTTGAAAATATTTACAACTGAATATATACAAACAGTTTTCCGAATCATCAGTTTAGTCAAAATACAAGTATTACAAAAACTACGGCTCGTCACAATTTAAATCAGAGTGCCCGC